>VCHN02000786.1:0-29891 GCA_007115665.2 Sequoiadendron giganteum
TGATATTGCTATGCAGGAGGTTGTTTGTTTGGATTGCCTTGAATCTTCCGAAGAGGTTGACAAGGTTGCTTCAGATGATTCTTCTTCTCCATCAGAGACAGTTGGTATCCCTTCACATTCAGTGATTCCTTGTCCAGAGTAATTGATTGAGGCTTCCATCATCATCATTCATCAGGACCCATTTTGTTTTCTAGACTTGACATCACATGATGGATTTGTTTCAGCTATCACTGACTTGGCTACTTCTATAGGTTTGGAGGACATTCTTGAGGGGATATCACTCCTCTATTCAGATATTTCATATATGAGACTTCCTCCATCTTCATCGGAGTTTCTTCTGCATCTACCATTAGATTGGATTCAGTCTTCTTTCAGTGGTTTTGAGGACACTTCATTAAGGGGGGGCAATCAAGTCTCCATCTATTCCTTTCCTTCCTTCAATTCCTATCCGGAATGGGAAGCATCTCTGCACTTGCACTTGGTTTTGTTTCTTCCGAAAGGGAGACAAGTTGTTTGTCGACATTGGATCATATTTTGTCTACATACACTTACATTTCTTGCAGGTGATCACATCTTTTGGGGGGGCTATATAGTCTCTCTATTTTCCTCCTATGGGGGAATTTTCATTATATTGTATCCTTGTGATGATTGTTGTCCTTGGGGGGATGATGTTGAGTCCTCCAATCATCACTTTTCTGCATTTCATCTCCTTTTTTGGAGAGGGGTTTTCTTCCCATTGGGTTTTTCCTTTTTTCTCTGTTTGTGGGAGATTAGTTGCATTTTTCATCCTATGTACATGGGTACCTAATATGGCCATCAGCCGGGACCCATCATCATCATGCATAATCATTGCATTTTCATTTCCTCCCTAAGTTGCACTTATGGGGGGGTGTTAGTGTAATTAATTAATTAATTATTACACTAGCATAAGTTAACTTAGGGTTAATTAATCATATTAGTTCTAGGTTACTTTTTATCATTTAATAATGGTGTTGAGATAAGATTCCCTTCTAGAAGATGAGTTGTCTTTTCTAGAAGTTATCTCCATCTTGTTATCATTCCCTAGGTTAGGGTTTCATGTTGTCACATGTAGTGTGATTTGAACACTTGGCAACATCTTATGCATTTTAGGTTTTGCTCTTGCCTATATAATCAGGCATATGTACACTTTGTAAATCAATCCAGATCATCATAATAGAATCTCTATTTTGAATGTCATTATCATACTTTCTGTGTGGGTGAATATTTCTTCTTGGCAAAGGTCCTCCATTGAAGTCTGCAGCTTCATCAAGGCAACCTGTGTATCCAACATTCCAAGCAAGATTTAGCATCCAATTTCTCCATGAATTGTATGACTGCATCTTTTCTTGGAAAAAGATACGCGAAGATTTCTTGAAGTTGCATGTGGGGGATGTTGGTACTCATTTCTTTTGGTACTCCTTGTTAATGCATATGTTCTTGTACAAGAATGCCGACTTCTTCTCATAGAAGATGGAGTTGAAGCAAGAAGTGAATGGAGAAAGATTACCAGTATAGGTTTGGAGTGCAGACTTGTCTTACAATAAGGGAGGTGCCAGTTTTGTGCAGTTTGATAACTGCTTTGCCTGTAGACTCAGATCTCGATTGGTGGTAAATGTGCCTAGATTTCTTGAAGACTTACATGAATTCCTTCGACCAAAGGTGAGGAAGCCCGATTTGAAGGTCTGCCACAATTGGGGTGACATCATCTTATACCCCGTAAGCACTATCCTAAGGGTGTACGGCTTCCAGGGAGCTCCTCATATTCTCCCATATAATGTACCATCAAGAATGGGGTTTTCCAAGGTCATGTGGCAACTAGGTTGTATTCATGAGGACAACCTGACAGGGAGAGGAAAGGGGACTTTGTTCCCTGATTATACTATTGTCTCAGATTTTGTTTTTTCCAAGGGAGGATGGGTCCACTTTGGAAGGTTTTTTGATGATTACCATTTGAAGAGTGGATCTAGGAGGCAACATGACCCTGGGGGATTCTTTGCCTTGTTCAGGCAATGATTAAACGTGGCAGGTTTGCACATGAATTCAATTTTCCTGAAGACCTAATTAGAAATGAATTTGATTTGAATAGGCAAGAATTGAATAAAGAAAAATGGATTGCATATGAGAAGCTGCTGGCCATAGTGCATAAAATGGATCCAAGATATGATCCATTAATGGAGTTTACTCCATTCCACAAGAGAATTGACTTCTTGATGAATAAGTTCAAAGGGATCATGGGAACCTTGATGACTAAGTGAGTTAGTTTGGAATTGGACTTTGGGATTCAAAGACCGGAGGTGAGGCCTGAAGAAACAAGGCCAACTTATCAGCCCTTAGTTGATCAACCTCTATACAAGAGGAAGAGGAATGACAAGAGTGATGAGGATGAGGGGGATAAGAAGGGAAAACAAATAATGAAAGCATCATCACAACCAGGTCTAGGGTTCAGAGCACCTGGAGGGACAAGGATTATTGATTTGGATTCAACACCGAGAAGTGATCCTGTAGTGCTACAATAAGAGCCAAGCCCTAAGAGGCATAGAGTTGAGGAAACACAAGAGAATTTGATAGATGAGATAATTGTGATTGATCAAGACATGCAAGTTGGTATCCCTTCCCCTCCTAGATCAACACAATTGGTGCTTTCTGACATGGATGTAAAGGGGTAATGTGTACAAGATGCCAGGATGGAGGCCTGGAAGGCATTCTTGGATGATGATGCATTTGTGAAGACTCCTATATTATTTTAACTAGTTTGGAGGATGAAACTAGAAGAATACCGGGAAAAATGCAAGAGTAGGAGAGAATCAAGACCAGATAGGTTTGAGCAGGATAATGATGATGAGGTTAAGGCCAAATTAATGGAAGAATTCAAAAACATCACTCCTGAGGAAGGAAGGAGACTTGTGACTCAGACTGGTGTCCTGAATTTTCCTGAATGGGACATAGCAGATGCTGTAGCATTCAATGCTCTCTTACAGTCCAAGCATCCCATACAAAACAATGAAGAAGAGGTTAAGGCAACTCTGTAGGACTCTGCCTTCAGTGAGGAGTATGAAACTCTAGCAATATGGGCATTGACACCCCAGGGCAGAAAGCCAAATGTAACTGATATTAGCCCAAGCTTAAGGGGAGGGATAATTATCAAGAGAGCTTCTGAAACTTGAATAACATAAGCTACAAGCCTAACAGTGAATGTGGCCAAGTTGGCCCAAAAGACAACTGAAAGGGAAGAGGCTGAAAATAAGATTTTGATGGAGAAGTACAATATAATAATTGGAGAATATAGTAGGATGCAACAAAGGAATGTTGAGCTGCAATCTGAAGTAGACAGGTTGAAACATGGATAGGTGGGAGAATCCTCTAGTGCTCCTAGTATTAGAGCATTACCTTCTATTTCAGGATCAGTCCCCCCTACTACTCCAATTATTTCTACTCTAGGATCCCCCATCTAGACACCTGCTCTCAGTCCTACACCAGGGCCAGTTGAAGAAGAAGTTGAGTATTATGTGGATCCCACCAAAAAGCAAATATTGAGTAAGATCACAGAATTATAGGCTGCCTTAAAGGCAAGTGAGGATGGTGCAATTTCCAAACAAAATGAGGTGGTTGACATAGTTTTGAGGCATCTAAATGAGAAGGTTGATGGTAGATTACCATCTGTGCATTCTTTATATTCTTTATTCTTGGATGGAATAAAAAACATCAATAGGGATCAGGAAATAGTTTTTCCTTTGGCTAAGAAGTGGATCCCTAGGGCCAATGATCTAGATATTATGTATAAGGCCTCTATATTTGATGCAGATAACATGCCCTAGTCATTGAAACCTACTCAATTTTTTGTGAAATCACTGAAGGGTTTCTAGGCCCTACCTGATGATTTGAGTAGAAGAATTAGGGAATTGGTAAAGAGATTTGATGATTGGAGTGATACCTTTTTTCCAGACATCATTGATGCACAAGGAAATGTTAAAACATTGCAATAGTGGTAGGATAGGATAGAAGAAGTTATTAATGCACAAATCAAATTGATTTGTGATGATTTAGACTATGATTTGTTGGTGAGTAGCATGGATAAAATAGTTAACACCAACACATTCTTAGAGTCTTTTGAAAGAGAGGCCAATCAAGTTGTAGTGAAACACACACCTTACAATACTAAGGTGAATGAGGTAGTGAATTTTGATTGGTCAACGAATGAAGAGTATCAAAGATGGGTGGACAAGTACTTAACTGAAGAGGAGTGAGACAGTGTCTACTACCAACAACTAACAACTTAGCGGTTATAGTTATAACTGATTATGGTTTTGTCTCCATGGCGGCTTTTTGGCTCAAGTTTTGAGGTTTGGCCAATGCAACGGCTATTCTCCAATGAGTGGAATTAACAAGAAGATGCTCTGAGACTCGGTGATTGTAATCATATTTTTGAAATGTCACAGAGGGGTCCAATTGACCGGTGACATGTGTATTTTCTAGCCTGATGCTTGTTTGCTCCTTCATTCTCTATAAGAAGGATTTCAAGGCCAGAAATAAGAGTTAGAAAGTTAGATATTTTTGAGGTCGAGTCTAGGCATAGTTGCATAGCAAGTTGTAAAGCCTATTTTTCAGTGTAATTGCAATTTAGGTTTTGGGTCATTCTGTAGTAGGGTTTTGGATTTATGAAGTTTTGATGTTTCATAACAGTACTAGCATTTGAGTTATAATGATTCAGTTCGAGCTCATGTCTCTCCTTTGTATAAGAATATCATAATTTTGAATAATATAATCAAGGGTTATTGCGTTCATCTCACTGTTGTGGTGTGTATGGCTTCCATTTTGGCTTTAATTCAAAGAATTAGTTAAAATGCTTCAATGGAGTTATAGGTGGATATGTTTATAAAGGGATTTGGTAAGAAGTATTGGGTTAGGATATAAATTGATGATGTTGTAAGGAAATATTGTCAAAGATCGTATATGCTATGTGTTTGAATCAGTCATGGAATTTTAAATGTTTGTGAAAGTGACTCCCTAATGGTATATGTCACTAGTCTAAATCGTATGTGTTTGTGAGGTTATGTGTTTGCTTGTCTTTGCTTAGAGCTTGCTACCAAATTGTAAATTAAGTGACTATCTTAAGTTGTAAAGCATTGTTGTAATCATCTCCCACTCCAAGTAGTTGATACTATTGATGAAAAGCCAATTCAATTTAGTATTATCCTATTATGTTGAGCTATTAAATGAGATTATCAGTTAATTGTTAATGATTGTTTATAAGTTTGGTGCAGAGATTATAAACACATTAAAGGGACCACCCTCTTGGGTTTTGCAGAGCCCGAAGTGTAGGAGGTTTATTGTTAAAATCCTCGCCAGTTGGTGCAGGTCCTTCAAGCTACCTTCAATTAAAATTGGAAATTCTATAGGTAGAATAGAAGATAATCTTGGTTACAATAAAAACAACCAACAAAATGGTGACTCTATTGGGGAACTTAGTTTGAATATTTCTTGTCAGTGGGTCGGTTATCCATTTTGCATAGAGTTATCATAGTATTTATGCGATTTGAAGGTCGAGCTCGTGGCTTTCCTTTTATTTCATCTAATTCGTCCATTTTTCAAAAGTTGTGAATATCTCGTGAAGAAATTTTATACATTGGCAATACGAGAAGTTCTAAAGGTTTTTTCAAATTCTACCAAGTGTTTCTGAATAGTTGGTTTTCCCAAGATAATTGGGTGGTGACTCTAAAGTCTCTACACTAGTGTGCATTTCATTTGAAGATTTAATACCATTTAAAATATTTTTGGACAAGCACGGAGACATGAAGAACACTAGGTCATTTGTGAAGAATCATCTGGAACATAAATTGGAGGGTGAACTTCCTAAGATGAAGAAGGAGTGGATAAAGAAGAAACCAGAAACTAGCAATGTTGCTTCCGCATCACAAAATCATGTACACCAAGGTACAAGTAAGCCTCTACATCCTATCCCTAAGTGAGATAGTTGTGGATTTTTTGATGCATTATTTAATACACCTATTCACTTGAGGATGTAGCCTATCATAATAAAGGGCATGTTAGTGTCCAATATACTGAGAGAAGAAGTAGGAGTAGAAGTCAAAGCCATCATAGAGAATGTGCCAATGATGTGCCTCCTCATTTTGCTGAAGATGATGGAACTCCTTTATTATTTAGGCATGAAGAAGCAAACCTGATAGACTTAAGTGAAACATCAAGTTCTGACATGACTTTGCCTGACCCTGAAGATGTTTTTGGGGATATTAGTCTTTTAAGACAAGAGATCCAAAAGAATGTTGAGCTTAGGATAAAAAGGGACAAAGAAAAGGAAATAGAACTGATGCATGTTGTCATTGAGATGGATAAATTAATTAGACAATTGGCAACTATGAAACTCCTGAACCAAAGTAGACTGGACCCAGAAGAGGAAGGTCCTATTGTACAACAAATTTTTGATAAGGAGGTGAATTCATTGTCCAAAGTGAGTCTTGTAGCTCAAGATGAGGTCCAACCAAAGCCTTCAAACCCAAAACCCCTGATCCGTGTTAAGCCCCAATCAAGTAATCCAGATCCTAAACCTTTTTTGGACAAGGGAAAACAAAAGGCTGAAGGGATCAAGATAAATGAGAGGGTGGTTTATCACCATCCTAAGCAAGATCCCCTTTCACATGTGACATCACAAATAGAGACTTCCTTGGAAAAGGTTAGGAGAGAAGGGGAAGCTCTAGCAGAAGAACTAGAGAGGACTGAAATTGAGGCTACAAATACAGAAAAGAGAAGGAAAATAAGTTTCCTAAGAATGTCAAGTGTGGATGAGGTTGCACAAGCTACAACTTCATCAGGTCACCAAGATGTTTTGAAAAATTATCATAAACCTAGTCTAGATAATACCACAAATAACTCAGGTCCAAAGATTCATGCAACCAAGTTTATAAATCCACATCAAGATGGTCCTAAAACTTAAAATACATGATCTAGTGAGGACTCTTAGAAAATTGATGGACTATTTCAGAGGAGACCTATACAATTGGAAAGATATAGGCAATTATTCTTTGATGGTATTTGGGGTTACCCAAATCCCATCCCAGATGAGTTAAGAGAAAAGATGAATAAGTTTACTGGGAATAATGCTTTTTCTGCAGGGGAACATTTGAAAGCCTTCATGGATATGTTAAATGATTATGAAGTAGAACATGAGGATGTAGTAATGAAGTTGTTTGTCTAGTCTTTGATTGAAGATGCAAGGGATTGGTACAGGGGTCTACCAAATACTAGTATTAGTTCATGGGAAGAGTTTGAAAAATTCTTCAAAGAACAATATGGTGATAAGACCAATGTTAGTTTCATGTTGAATGAATTCAACAACATCAAGAAATCAGTAAATGAGCCTGCAAAAGAGTTTAACCTTAGATTTCAAAAGGCAATGCATAATTTGTTTCAAGTGATGAGACTTGATGAGAATGTTTGGTTAACCACTTACTTCAATTCTTTTGATGCTAAAATGGCATATCTCCTTAGGGATAAGGACCCTTGAACCATGAGGGATTATTTTAGAGTAGCTATTAATATTGAAATTAATAGGAAAGCTTTTGGAAAATATGGTAGGAGGGAGGAACCTACTCTTTTGAAAAATCTTAGGGATAAAACTGATAAAGTCTCTATTGCAAACCCTAAGGATGATGAGAAGTGGGACAAGGTCCTCAGCACCTTGAAGGAAATAAAATATATTGTTTCTAAGAAAGAAAAGGGTCTTGGAAGTGATAAGCAGTAGTATAATAAAATTGGCAGACCTCCTAGACTGCAAAATTATCCCTACAACACAAATTGGAAGGATGGAAAACCTATACTACCAGCTCAGAAGCCTAAAACTGGTCAGCAGACACCAGATCCTTTGCAGAAGCATTCTGTAAATCTAGTACAAGATAGACCATGGTGTGAGGTGTGTAAACATCCACATGATCAGAATTATTGTGGTGTTGCCTAGATGTATGGTACTGAAGGAAAAGAAGAGGATGCTCATAAGAAGACTCTTGATTTTGAGTAGAATGATGTAGATTGTTGTATGGCCCAGTCATATATTGATGAAGCTAAATGTTCTTCTGATGAGGAATTGCAAGAATTTGATGTGAATAATCAATGACAAAGAAGTGAAATCTATCATCAACAAGTTTTTTTCTGATGAAGAAGGTGAGTTTGACCATCATGCCTGCAATATGGAGCAGGTTGAAGATCCAGTGTCTCTAAGGAGACCATCAAAAGATGAGATTACCCAGTTGAATGAAGAGATGGTTGGTTAGATGAGAAGTACATTGCAGCTACGAAATAGAACTATGGGTGGTGAGCAGGGTAAGCCTGTTGGCCTTTTCATTAAGGAACAGAAAGATAAAAATAAGGGTGTTAAAGAGGATAGCAAAAATGATGTTGTCAAAATCATGGAGGTCAAGAATAACAAGATAAGGGTGAAAAGGACTGAGATCGCAAAGCCCAGTGAAGATGTTAATCCTTTGTTGGTAAAGACCAAAGTGATTAACAAGTCTACTGAGTCTACTCCAGAAGAAAAGAAAAAGAAACTTGAAGGAAAGAAGCAATTGGAAAATAAAGAAACCAATGAAGGTATGATTCCTAACCTGCCTAAATACACACCCTTAGACATATTTCAAGTATTTTCCCAAGTTAAAGTTACTGTACCTTGGCTGGAGATGATGAGAATAGATGAGCATAAAGAAAAAACAATAGCCTTGATTACAAGAATTGCTAGTAGTAAAGTTGAAAAAGGAAATTGTGAAGAAGCCAAGGAAAAGGAAGAAATAAAAGAGAAAGAAGTGGAGGGAATTGTAACACAAATTCCCCCTGTGTATCTAGGTAATTCTATCAATATATGCCTTGATAACATAGCCCCCTTTTTCCTGAGTGTTGATATAAATGGGAAGACTCTAAGAAATTGTATGATAGACTCAGGGGCAACCAATAATGTTATGCCAGTCAAGATTATGGAAGCAATGGGCTTAATAGTAGACACTACTCAAGGTAAATTCTATGCATTAGATTCAAGAAAAGTGCCAGTTATTGGGACTATTAAAGCATTTCCCTATAAACTAACCCAATACCCTAATAAGGTTTTGGCCATGACTGTTCTAGTTGTAGACATCCCTCCTCATTTTGGGATGATCTTGTCTAGGAAGTGGAGTGCATCAATGGGAGGTAACATGCAATGTGATTTGTCATAATTTGCTACTTTTTACATTGATGGAAAAGATGTCAATATTGAAAGAGAGTTTAAGGCACCTCATATGATTGAGCATGATCCGACTAAGAATTTGACATGTTTTTTTTACTGTGGCATAAATGAGTTCAGGGTTGAGGAACCCCCTAGTGATTGTGATAAACCTGTTGCACCAATTGATACAAAAGTTGAACATGTGTCAGAATCCAATGATTTGTGGACTATGTATTTTGATGGTGCAAGTTCAAAGGAAGGATTTGGTGTAGGTGTGTTGCTAAGGTATCAGAGTGGAAAGACATTTAGGTTCACTTTCACTCTATTATTTGAGTGCACCAACAATGTGGCTGAGTATGAAGCCTTGTTATTGGGGCTGAGATTGGCTCAAAAACATGGGATCAAGAAGCTCAAAGTAATTGAAGATTCTGAGCTTGTGATTTCCCAAGTCGCGTCCATATATGTCTCAAAGAATAAAAGGATGAAACAGTATAGAAATGTTGTTTGGGATGAATTGGATAACTTTGATGCTTTTGGTATAAATTGGATGGAGAGAGGCCACAATAAGGTGGAATATTTGCTAGCAAATATTGGATTGATACTAGATGACATGACTTATGCTTGGATTTCAAAGGTTGAAGTGCAAACTAGACCATTTATTCCTAATAATATCAAGAACTGGTAAGTTTTTGACAGTGATGATGATATATTGAGATTTTTAAGTTGTGTGGATGAGTATGAAAGTCGAGAAATTGACTTTGAAGCTATTTTTGAAAAAAATGATGGTAAGGATATTGTGTTTGGGAATGAAGTTATTCAGTTAAAAACTAACAAAATTCCAAAAGGTTTAGTTGTTCTTGAAAGAGTGTTTGACAACTAGGATAGGACGAAGGCTAATTGTGTTGCTTCCCATCCTGATGACTTGGAGGAAATAAACCTTGGAATAGATGCACCACCAAAAAAGGTGTATATTGGAAAGAATTTGTCACCAAAGGTAAGAAGGATGTTAATTGATTTGTTAAGAAAATTTAGACATGTGTTTTCTTGGTCTTATGATGATCTTAAGTCATATAGGTAGGATTTGTTTCAACATGAAATTCCTTTGAGTAGTGATGCTAAGCCTTTTAGGCAAAAGAAAAGACCTATTAATCCTACCTTGGCCCCAAAAATGAAAGAAGAACTCATGAAGTTAAGAGATGTAGGGATTAGAAAACCAATTAGACATTCATCTTGCATATCAAATTATGTGCATGTGAGAAAGAAAAATGGAGACATCAGGTTATGTGTGGATTTTAGAAATTTGAATGTGTCTTCGTTGAAGGATAACTACCCATTGCCAAATATGGAAGCCATGTTGCAGAGGGTGACAGGCTATGAGGTAATGTCTATGATGGATGGGTTTTTTGGCTATAACCAAGTCATGGTTAAGGAGTCTGAACAATTTAAGACAACTTTCACTACACCTTGGGGAACTTATGTATATGTGAGAATGCCTTTTGGTTTAACAAATTTAGGGGCTACTTTCCAAAGAGCCATGGATGTGGCATTCTCAGATTTTATTAATTTGTTTTTGGTGTTTTATCAGGATGATCTACCAACATATTCCAAGAAAGAAGATGATCATTGTGAACATTCAGAGAAAGTGTTATGTAGGGTATTGGAATATGGTATTTCTTTAAATCCAAAGCAGTGTTATTTTGGAGTAAAGGAGGGAAAGTTGTTGGGACATATTATTTCTAAGGATGGGGTCAAAATTTATCCAGAAAGGGTAATTGCAATAGATAGGGTCCCACAACCTCGAAATGTCAAAGGAATACAATCTTTCTTTGGACAGATCAATTTCTTAAGGAGGTTCATAACAATTTTTTTTGAGATAGTTCACCCTATTTCCAAAATTCTTAAGAAAGGGGCCAAGGTTGAATGGGAAGAAGATTCAGTACAGGATTTCCAGGCCATCAAGTAAGCTATAAAGGAAGCTCTTGTGTTAAGAACCCCTGATTTTTCCAAACCCTTACAAATATTCTCATTTTCTTCATTCCATACAATTGCAGTTGTGTTATTACAAAAGAATGTTGAGGATTTTGAACAACCTATAGCATTTTTCAGCAAGTCCTTGCAGGCTGTAGAACTTAAATATGACATAAATGAAAAACAGGCATATGCACTAGTCATGACATATTTGATGGGAGCTACCATAATTGCCTATGTACCCAGTGCTGCTGTGAATGACATTTTTACACAAGAGGAAGTGTCAGGAAGAATATGTAGATGGATCAATAGGATCCAAGAATTCAACATTGAAATCCAAATTACCAAGCTGGTGAGAGGACAAGGACTGGCCAAGCTAATGGCCCAAATTAATCTGGAAGAAAATCAGATAAATTTGCTTGAAGAAGAGAACAAATCACACATAGGTGACATGGAACATTCTGATTGGCACAAGGGTATGATCTATTGTTTACAAAAGATGAAATTTCTTGATGATTTAAGTGAAAATGAAAATATGACATTGAAGTTACATGCTATTAAATTTTTTTTCATAACAGGAAAGCTCTGGTGGAGAAATGGAGAAGGTGTTATGTTGAAATGTGTAGACCAAGATCAAGAAAAATAACTCTTGAATGAAATGCATAGTGGAGTTTGTGGAGGGAATTATATGGCCAAAACAACTGCACACAAAGTAATGAGGGCTCAATTTTGGTGGCCTACTATTTTTAAGGACACACACCAATTGGTAAAGACATGCGATGCTTGTCATCGTTTCTCTGTTAAGTTAAAATTCTCTAGTAACTTACCTTTAAAACCAGTTGCAGTGCAATCTCCATTCCAGCAATGGGATATTGATTTTGTAGGAGAGATAGCATGTAAATTAAGTGGAGGCCATTCATGGATATTGGTGGCCATCAATTACTTTGCCAAATGGGTGGAATCAATTCCAACAAAGAAAGCAACTAGTAAGGTGGTAATTGATTTCTTAATGAGTAATATAGTGACTAGATTCAGAAGCCTAGAGAAAATTGTGTCAGATAATGCAATGTGTTTCAGGTCTGAAGAATACATGGAATTATGTGAGAATCATGGCATCCGAGTCTCTTACTCATCACCTTACCACCCACAAGGAAATGGACAAGAAAAATCAAGCAATAAAATCTTGATGAAGATTATCAAGAGAATCCTGGATCAAAATAAGAAGGCATGGGATTCTAAATTGAGATTAGCAGTCTAGGTAGATAGGGTGACTGTGAAGAAGGAAATAGGTTGTGCCCCATTTGATTTACTCTATGGGATAAATGCAAGGTTTCCCCAGAATAACCTGATGGAGATGTATAAATTTGTCCAGATCTAAGATAATGAGGTAGAATATGAAATGCAGTTGAGAGTGGACGCTCTCATAGAATTAGATGAGACTAGGAGGGATGCTCAAATGAAAAATGCTAAATTGTAGTTACAAGTAAAAAAATTGTATGACAAGAAGACAACTACAAGTAGTTTCCAAAATGGAGATATGGTGTTGATGTGGAATGCCAGGTTGGAAGACAAAGGAAAACATGGTAAATTTGATGCAATCTGGTTGGGTCCATTCCTGGTGAATAATAAGTGGGGGGAAGATTCATATTTCCTCCAAGAAATGATAGGTGATATTCTTGAATTGCAAGTTCATGGAAAATTCTTGAAGTTATACTTTAGTTGAAGTATTATTTTCCATGAACAGTAGCTTAGATTTGTATATATGTTAGTTGTAGGTTTCCTTTTGTTGGATTGTCTTGTCTGGATAATCCTTTTTGGTTGTCTCTGCAATTAGTCTGCTCTACCTGAGATTATGTTATTGTCGCTTCATTCCAGTGGAATGAATGTCCTCAACTGGAACCATTGATGGAGCCTCAAATTTTGTTCTTTGAGTTCCATTAATTATCTTACCACATTACTAGTTTGTCATGCTATTCGGAAGAAACCTAGTGTTAGGCTTTTATTTTTTCCTTCATGGAATCCTAATGTTCTATCTAAAACCTTGGGTTGGATCTATTTCACCATTACCTTTTTTAAAGGAGGTTTTAAAATGACTTATGTCCCATTGACTCGTCTAGGTTGGGCCCCTTTTAATAAATAGTGTTAAATATTTCGGCTGACTTTATTATTTCCTAAGTCTAGGTTGGATCGTGCCCCATGTTTTAAGAACAACTTTACGCCATCGTTTGTCATTGGCCTAGGCGATGTCCCCTATCCCCTTTTATTAATTGTTTTATTTTGCAGGATATGTTTTTTTTATGACCATCGATCATCCTATGGTTGATCCCGACCATTTCCCATGATCTCATGATGGCCTCACCGTTGGGTTTCAATTGATTGCAAAATCACAGGTGAGTGCCACATGTCTCAGCTGCCGATGCCAAAAAAGGATTAATAAAGTGTTTAATATTTCTGTCAGGCTTTAATATTTTATAAAGTGGGTTACTAAAATAGCTGCGAGATGCACATACTCGAGATCGACGGTGGTGTTATAAACTTGATGAAAATTTGCTCAACGGTTATGTTTGGTGCTGATGATGGCTGTGAATGAACATGATTGTCGAGGGTGGGAATCAATGATTTCCCGCCATCGCGTGATCCAAAGATGCAGGATGTTTAGTGATTGTGATATCATGAGTAGGCGCCACGTGTACTCCTTTGGCACTGCATATTGTGGTAGGCCCTCGACGCTAACATGGAGATTACATTAGCCTTTTTGAAGGTGATCATTCAATGATCTGACAAAAACAAAAGATCGACGACTGGAATTTAAATTCGCATCAAATGTGATTAGAGTCATTGGCGCAGCATGCAAATGAGCTTTAATGGTGGATGAGACATCTACTGGATAAATTCAATCGACATAAAGTATTTTCTTTCATTATATCTTCACCATAAAAACATTCAAGTATTTTCGAAGTAGTTCAGAGCCAGAGATAAAGTTTTCTTAGCGATCACAATGAAAGTTTGATTCTTTGCAAGGCACGAAATCTTGTGAGTTACTTTTTGTATCACTAGGTTAATTTGGTTGTGTTTTTGTGAAGGGTTGTAGTGTGCTGGTCAAGGGGTTTTTTGATTATCATCATAGGGTTACTTTTTCATTTGAATTGTGGTAAATTGTAATATTTTGTTGTAATTTCATTTTCTGGGTAGCCCTAGTTTGTTCAAGGATTAAAGTTTTAAAGAAGCCCTAGTTGTTTGAGATGGCACCACCGAAGAAGCACTCTGGCCATGTTGATTATTTGCAAAGGAATTTATATGATGATTTTATGGATCAACTCTCATTATCAAAAAATGATAGGAAGAGGGGTTTGGTTTTAATGAGTGGAAAAACCCTAGCTAAGGGACTAGTGTGCAAGAACTATAATATTGCAGATGCTAGGGTTGCTATGATGGGTTTGGAAATTTTTATGTTGTGGTATGGATAGCGAAACTTACCCCACCCCTTCTCTAATGGATGGAGGTATGACATGTAGAAACTAGCAGTGCCAAATGTGTTTCCTGATGTGGACCTACTCAGAGCAGTGGCAACACATTATGACCCAGTTACAAGGGTAATTAGGGATAATGATGGTGGGATTCTTCTAAGTATAAGTGCAGATGAGATTCATCAGGTTTCTAATTTGAGTGAGTCTAGCTCATTCTTGGTCCCAATTGATCTTGACGAGATGAAGCAGGATTATGCAAGGACAAAGCCTCTTTTCAGATTAAAGTTTCTTCCTCCTCATCTGGCCAGGGCAGGAAGTTCAATGATTCATATCAACCCAAGTGAACAGCAGCCTTTTAGGCTAAGTTGTTTTGGCAATCACTTTTTGGAAAAATTTTATTCATTATTCCATATTCTAGGATTCAGCCCAAGTATAGTGATGCCCATTGCATATATGTTCATGGGGGCTCAGATTCAACATCCCAATTTCTTGATGGTGTAAAACTGGGCATCCTTTCTAGTAGAAAAGATACATGAGGGTTTGTTGAAGTTGCATGTGGGGGATTTTGGTACTACTTTCTTTTGGTACTCCCTATTAATGCATATGTTCCTATACAATAATTTTGACTTCTTCTCCGAGAAAATGGAGTTGAGGCAAAAAGTGAATGGAGAAATATTACCAGTATAGGTTTGGAGTGCAGGCCTATCTTACAATAGGGGAGGTGCCAGTTTTGAGCAGTTTGATAACTGCTTTGCCTCTAGACTCAAAGCTCAATTGGTGGTAAATGTACCTAGAGTTCCTAAGGAGTTGCATGAATTCCTCCCACCAAAGGTGAGGAAGCCTGATTTGAAGGTCTGCCACAATTCGAGTGACATCATCTTGTACCCCATAAGCAATGTCCTAAGGGTGTATGGTTTCCACGGAGCCCCTCATATTCTCTCATTTAATGTACCATCAAGAATGGGTTTTTTCGAGGTCATGTGGCAACTAGGTTGTATTCATGAGGACAACCTGATAGGGAGAGGAAAGGGGACCTTGTTCCCTGATTATATTGTCATTTCAGATTTTGTCTTTTCCAAGGTAGGATGGGTCCACTTTGGAAGGTTTTTTTATGATTACCATTTGAAGAGTGGATCTAGGAGGCAACATGACCCTGAGGGATTCTTTGCCTTGTTTAGGCAATGAATTAAAGGTGGAAGGTTTGCACATGAATTGAATTTTCCTAAAGACCTAATCAGAAATGAATTTGATTTGAATAAGCAGGAATTGAATAAAGAAAAATGGATTGCATATGAGAAGTTGTTGGTCATTGTGCATAAAATGGATCCAAAATATGATCGATTAATGGATTTCACTCCATTCCACAAGAGAATTGATTTCTTGTTGGATAACTTCAAAGAGCTTATGGGCACCTTGATGACCAAGAAGGTCAATTTGGAATTGGACTTTGGGGTTCAAAGACCAGAGGTGAGGCCTGAAGAAACAAGGCCAACTTATCAGCCCTCAGTTGATCGGCCTCTATACAAGAGGAAGATGAATGACAACAGTGATGAGGATGAGGGGGATAAGAAGGGAAAACAAATAATGAAAGCATTATCACAACTAGGTCCAAAGTTCGGAGCACCTAGAGGGATAAGGATTGTTGATCTGGATTCACCCCCGAGAAGTGATCCTGTAGTGCTACCATCAGAGCCAAGCCCTAAGAGGCAGAGAGTTGAGGAAACACAAGAGGCTTTGATGGATTATGTAATTTTGACTAATCCAGACATGTAGGTTGGTATCCCTTCTGCTTCTAGATCAAAACAGTTGGTGCTTTCTGACATGGATGTAAAGGGGCAATGTGTACAAGATGCCAGAATGGAGGCCTGCAAGAAATTCTTGGACGATGATGCATTTGTGAAGACTCCTGTATTCTTGGAACTAGTTTGGAGGATGAAACTAGAAGAATACCAAGAAAATTGTAAGAGAAGGAGGGAATCAAGGCCTGATAGGTCTGAGCAGGAGAATGATGATGAGGTTAAGGCTGAACTAATAGAAGAATTCAAGAACATCACTCCCGAGGAGGGAAAAAGACTTGTGACTTAGGTTGGTGTACTGATTTTGTCAAGAAGAGGTTAAGCCAGCTCTGCAAGACTCTGCCTTCAGTGAAGAGTATGAGACTCTAGCAATATGGACATCGGCACCCCAGAGCAAAAACTCCAATGTAACTGATATTAGCCCAAACCTAAGGGGAGGGCTAATCATCAAGAGAGCTTCTAAAACTTCAACAACAGAAGCTACAAGCCTAACATAAAATTTTTCCAAATTGGCCCAAAAGATAGCTGAAAGGGAAGAGGCTGAAAAGAAGAGTTTGATGGAGAAGTATAATTGGAGATTATAGTAGGATGCATCAAAGGAATGTTGAGCTACAATCTGAAGTAGATAGGTTGAAATATGAGCAGGTGAGAGAATCTTCCAATGCTCATGGTATCAGAGCATGAACTTCTATCTCAGGATCAGTCCCCCCTACTACTCCAATTGTTTCTACTCCAGGATCCCCCATCCAAACACCTGCTCTCATTCCTACACCAGGGCTAGTTGAAGAAGAAGTTGAGTATTCTTTGGATCCCACCAAGAGTCAAATGTTGAGTAATATTACAGAATTACAGGTTGCCTTAAAGGAAAGTGAGGATGGTGCAAGTGCCAAACAAAATGAGGTGATTGACATAGTTTTGAGGCATCTAAATGAGAAGGTTGATGGTAGATTACCATATGTGCATTATTTATATTCTTTATTTTTGGATGGAATAAAAAACATGAATAGGGATTGGGAAATAGTTTTGCCTTTGGCTGAGAAGTGGATCCCTAGGGCCAATGATCTAGATATTATGTATAAGGCCTCTAGGTTTGATGCAGATAATAGGCCCTAGACATTGAGGACTACTCAAATCTTTGTGAAATAATTGAAGGGATTCTAGGCCCTACCTGATGATTTGAGTAGAAGAATTAGGGAGTTGGTAAAGAGCTTTGATGACTATAGTGATATATTTTTACCAGACATCATTGATGCACAAGGAAATGTTAAAACATTGCAATAGTGGCAGGATAAGGCAGAAGATGTTATCAATGCACAAATCAAATTGATTTGTGATGATTTTGATTATGATTTTTTAGTAAGTAGCATGGATAAAATAATTAACAGCAACACATTCTTAGAGTCTTTTGAAAGAGAGGCCAATTAGGTTGCAGTGAAATACGCACCTTTCAATACTAAGGTGAATGAGGTAGTGAATTTTGATTGGCCAACGGATTAAGAGTATCAGAGATGGGTGGACAAATACTTAACCAAAGAGGATTAAAATGGTGTCTACTACTGAAAACTAATAGCTCAATGGTTATAGTTATAACTGATTATGGTTTTGTCTCCATGGCGGATTTTTGGCGCAGGTTTTGAGGTTTGGCCAATGCAGCAACTACTCTCTAATGAGTTGAATTAACAAGAAGATGCTCTGGGACTCGGTGATTGTAATCATATTTTTGAAATGTCACAAAGCGGTCCAATTGACCGGTGACATGTGTATTTTCTAGCCCGATGCTTGTTTGCTCCTTCATTCTCTATAAGAAGGATTTCAAAGCTAGAAATAAGGGTTAGCAAGTTAGATATTTTCAAGTCGAGTCTAGGCATAGTTGCAAAGCAAGTTGTAAAGCCTGTTTTTCAATGTAAATGCAATTTAGTTTTTGTGTCATTATGTAGTTTGGTTTTGAATTTACAAAGGTTTGATGTTTCATAATAGTACTAGCATTTGAGTTATAATGATTCATTTCGAGCTCGTGACTCTCCTTTGTATAGGCATATCATAATTTTGAATAATATAATCAAGGGTTATTGCGTTCATCTCACTATTGTGGTGTGTATGACTTCCATTTTGGCTTTAATTCAAAGAATTAATTAAAATGCTTCAATGGAGTTATAGGTGGATATGTTTATAAAGGGATTTGGTAAGAAGTATTGGGTTAGGATATAAATTGATGATGTTGTAAGGCAATATTGTCATAGATCTTATATGCTATGTGTTTGAATTTGTCATGGAATTTTATTTTTTTGTGAATCTGACTCCCCAATGGTATATGGCACTGGTCTAAATCGTATGTGTTTGTGAGCTTTTGCGTCTTCTTGTCTTTTCTTAGATCTTGCTACCAAATTGCAAATTAAATGACTATATTAAGTTGTAAAGCATTGTTGTAATCATCTCATGCTCCAAGTAGTTGATAGTATTGATGAAAATCCAATTCAATTCAGTATTATCCTATTATGTTGAGCTATTAAATGAGATTATTTGTTAATTGTTAATTATTGTTTAGAAGTTCGGTGTAGAGATTATAAGCACATTAAAGGGACAACCCTCCTGGGTTTTGCAGAGCCCAAAGTGTAGGAGGTTTATTATTAAAATTCTCGTTAGATGGTTCAGGTCCTTCAAGTTGCCTTCGATTAGAATTGGAAATTCTATAGGTATAATAGAAGATAAACCTAGTTATAGTAAAAATAACCAACAATGTGAAGGGCATGGGAGATGAGACGACTTGCCCCCAAGTGTAATGGTCCACATAGGTGATTTTATCCTACTCATGATGCCTTTTTGCTAGGTTTTCATCATGGTACTTATCCAAAGCACCATAAGAATGGTTTTCACTATTGGATGAAATTTTTCTCTTTACTATTTTGGTCACTTTTTTTATTTTTGTGGTGTCACCATGACGCCTATTTGCCAGGTTTTCATCAAGGTGAAGATTTATTTTATTTTATTTTATTTTTTCATTTTTGAGTTTTGTCGAATAGCCTTGATGCTTTAGATGACCACTGAATGTGTTGAAGCCTTTGACGATGTTGATGTAGAGGTTAGTGCCATGGCATGCCAATAATGACCTTTCTGAAGTACTTTCCTTGTCAGGATAATAGCGCTTGCATATAGTGGATAGATTTCATTATGATCCTTGTTGATACCAGAGTTGGCCTTACCAGAATACACACATCACGATAGAGTGCCATGAGAGGCCTTATGATAGAGATTTGATACCAAGATGTGATGGATTTGTGACATGGGACGTTTGGAAGTTATGCAAGATGTGGGCTTATGATGGATGGTGGTGGACATGGATCAGTTAGCTGGATGTTTGGATGTAGCCATTTTTATTCTCCAAACTTTAGGTGTCGGGTTAGGATGTTGTTTGGAACCAACATTTTATATGTCTTTTTCGATGGCCATTTTGATGGAGGTGGACATGTATTATATGTGGGAGTCCTCTTGTGTAGTGGCTCCACATTTTGATTGACTTTTAGCATATTTTTTTTGCCTAATTCATTATTTTATTGACTTGACCCATTTTGTTTTTGGGATCCTTTTTAGCTTCATTTGTCCACTTGTATTATTGATTGATTCCCTGACCTTTAACATTTGATTTTGAACTTTGGATTTTTAATACTTTTGTTTGTTCCAAATGGAAGGTTTATTCATGATGTAATGATGGTTTGGGGTGTGGAGGGAAGGGGTGTTAGCAACAATCTTATGACAAGGACTACTCATGATACCCATTTTGATGTTTGTACCTGATTAAGTTTCCCCCAATATCAAGGAGGGAACACTAACGTCATTAGATTTTTTGACTAATGAATAGCCAAGACCTTGATGTCCGTAATGTGCTTGAACTTGAATGGGTTCCAAAATTCCTTGCTTGTGTAGGCCTAATCCTTTTGCTTGATAATTCATGTTCTGACCAAAAAAAATTCTGATGGGGTACTTGTTATTGTGGAAGCAAGATTCAAACCCATCCTTATTGTGGAAATTAATGCTCGAAATATTCTCATTTGTAAGAAATCCTGCTCTGAAAAAGATAGATGATCCTAATTGATAGGATGTTGTAGCTTCACTAACATGTTGGACAGATTTTTGATTAATATCTTCGGTCTGATTTGGTGACATGTCAGACTCCTGTGATTCTATTGGTGCTTCAAAGTTGATGTTGAAACCATCTTCATGGTCATTTTCATAGAACTCACTGAATTCAGATATAGCTTGATCATTTGAAAATATGCCCATGCTAGAAGACTCTTGTTCTAGTGGTAGATCGTCTATGTGTCCTATAGTGGCAAGTGTCTCATCTTTGGGAGTGTCAATACTCTAAGTTTGGATGGAGTCATCTTCAAGTGTTTCATCATGAATGGCATAGAGGTCAAGGAGTGGATCGTTTTGGACTTCTGGATCAATGGAAGGGTCTTGGTCAAAGATGGGGTTGTATTGGATGACATGATTGGAAATAGGATCTTGACCAAGGATAGGGTCATCTTGAATGAAATGGTTGTGGATGGACTCTTGACCAAGGATAGGTGTATTTGGTATGCCATGATTTTCCAAGAGGACTTCTTGAATGGACTTAAATATGGGGTCCATTGGACTACTTTGATCTAGACAAGATGGTGATGTTATGATGTCATGCTTTGGACTTGCCTCTTGACATGTATCCTCAAGTGTAGGTAAGAATATGGGACTTTGGAAATCATGAATAGATATGTTTTCATGACAAAATGGAGTGTCTTGGAATGGATTGGTGTATAATGGAATAGAATATGACATGGAGGCTTGGAAAGGGTTAGTGGATGAAGGACTAGAATAGGACATGGATGCATGACAAGGATATGACATGGATGGAGGACTAGGATATGATGTGAATGGAGGATTAGGATATGATGTGGGTGGAGGGCCGGGATATGATGTGGGTGGAGGATTAGGATATGACGGGGATGGTTGGTTTCCCTTGTCAAAGTTAGGATAAGGAAAATAGGTGGATGTTTGTTGTGGATGAATGGCAGGATTTGTGTTAAAATATTCATGATAGAGAGGGGAAATGGATAGAGGACTAGGACTTATAGGTTGTTGGTAAGAGGGATAGATGGATGGAGGGCTAGGGGTTGTAAATTTGGACATGGATTGGATGTATAGTGTTTTGAAGTCCCTAGCTAGTTGTGCTTGACCATTACTAATGAATTGACATTCAATTCGACAAGCAAGCATGTCATAGTGGCTTGAAGACATGATGGTGGATGGAATGAAACTAAGACTAATACTATGTATGATGCAAGGTGACAATGCAAAGTGAAGAAAAATACTAAAAGGAATGTCAAATGCAAAGTGGTAATGAGTGTCCTATGTTAAATTATTTTAGGAAAGGTTTTCTAACCATTCAAAGCTTGTCCAATGTCTCGATTTGGATTGTCAAAAGACTGGTTTGAAGGACAAGATGACAAAATGACAAGGTGAGATTTCCACACTAGACTTATGAGTTGGAAAGCTCTCACAAGAGTACAATGACTAAGGATGGATTTTCTTTGACTTGGTTGAATGAAAATTTACTTTTTGAGACAATGGTTTGACTAAGCAAGGAAAGTTTTCCTATCCCAAAGTGTACAAATTTGAGGACTTAATACTTTGCCTATGTTGAAGATGATGGTGGATTGCAAGCTAAATGCAAACTAAAAAATGCAAAGATGGATGACTTGGACAAGTGTTTTGGTTTCAGACAAGGACTGCTAGAAAAAGATATCAGGAAAACTATTTGCAAATATTTGGTCTTGGGTTTTTGACAATATAATATTTTTCCAGTTGACAAGAAAATTCATCATAGTTTCAAATGCGTCCTTTCAAGAAACAATTGCGTCATAGGAAGTCAAATGTGTTGCAGAGAAGTTAGATGCGTCTCAAATTATGGAAAATATGTTGCAATATGGAAGATGTGTTTGAGGATTTTAGTAGGTGTTGTACACAATGGAAAATGCGACATTTCATATGGCCAATGTGGTGTGATAGAGAAATTGTGGTTTGGGAATAGTAATTTTTTGTTCAATATGGCAGATGCAGTATTTGACCAAGAAAATGCGTTGAATGACAGTCAATTACAGCATTATAGATGGTGATTATAGTTTGACAAAGTAGATGCGGCTCAGGAATAAGCAATTACAGTGCAATATGGCAAATATGTCACAGAAAGTCGTTTGTGGCAACAATTTGGCAGCTTACAGCTTGGCAATGTTGTTTCAAATTGTGAGGTTGATGTTCATTTTTTCATGTTGTCTGAATACAGTTGGCAAACACAAGGTGTTGTAAAAATGAAAAACAACCACATAGAAGACATTTACAAAAATCCTATGGCTGCAAGGACAGTATTGTTATGGATCCCATGCGGATTTTACTCCAACCGCATATCCTTAGCGGATGAATTCAGAAGCTTGGCCCCATAGGCTCCCCCTTATAGTGCACTCACTTCTCAGGGCAACCAAACTTCCAACCTCCATGAAACTCCCATGGAAGATTGATCATCTCTACTAATAACTACGTAGGTGTGGGTGTCTTGGCAATGACTGTTGCTGCACCAAAGAATAGAAGGTTTGTGGTTTACTAAAACACAGGTTTTATTTCGGGCACCCATTTAGAAGGCCACACGAGAGGCATTATCATCCCATTTTGCAGAGGTTATGCTCTTCAGGTTTCGACACACCACAAGGGTACTGGGGAGTCAATTTCTAGTTCGCAGGAGGTTTTGTAATGCTAGCCCTCCTTAACATTAAAATTTATATACCGGTTGCGTGTCGCTTGGCTTTAGCGCGTTCCTAGTTTGAATCACTTTGGGGTGAGTACTTTTTCCCACCAAAGCAAACCTAATTTCTAAGGTTAACAAAAGCGAGCCAAAATAGTCATAGTTCAATCAATCTTTGTTTAAAAACAAAGAAAGAGCACATGAATATCTCAACTCACACTCGCATGATGTTCTTTTTAAGCCCAAATCGAAATATTGTGATGACTAGCTAAATCACAAAATAGAAAATACAATGGTTCATTTTAACTGTTTGTAGTGTTTGTCAAGCATGGAGTTCATTTTAACTATTTGTAGTGTGAACTAACTAACAGTTAATTTTAAACTCATGAAAAAAAGAAATGACTGTTCTTTTTAATTTCATGCACTTGCGTGATTGTTCATTTTATTTATGAGTGAAATTAAAGTAAATGAACAATAAACAAGATTTGGTTAGCCTCCAGCTTGACACACGCTGTCACAGAAAGATTAGTATCCTGAAAAATCTCTAATCTAGAAGCAAAAAATAGGAAAAACTAAAAAAAAAGATACAAAACCGAAAAAAAATTCTTACCAGTCATTGCATCTCAACAGGTCAGTTGTGTTGCTCGGGAGGTCAAATGCATCACGACAGTGTGATTGTGTCGCTCGCGCAAGAAGATGTGGTGCAACAAAGCCTTTGTGTCATGCAATCTGTCAATTGCGTCATTTCGTACACCTATACCTGCAAAAAAAAAATAGAACCCGTACAAAATACTTGCAAAAAAATGTTTTTTTTTAAAGAGAATGTTGGGTTCACCAATGTGACATACGATAAATGTCAAATTAGCAATGATTAAATGCATAAACAAACTCAAACCTAAGTAAGCAAAGAAGAACAAAGGAGGAAACAACAAAGCAAAAGGAAAGATCTCATCAAATGCCTTCAACCTCTATGAATCACCTTCCTTGTACCTTCTCTATTTGCTGCAATATGTGTTTTCCCTCATATTTATTTGTGAGCAACTATGATTATGACAAGACCATGCAAATGTTGAAGGATTTGAATGGAGTGAAAGTAAAAAGCTAAGTTCTACATGCACTACAAAAATCTGCAAAATAACAAAGTTAGACTAAAAGAATGACGTGAACAAGTGAAGAAGATAAAATTTAGAAATAGATAAGAGATGATCGAAATGAAGACAATATTGGAATTTTATAGAAAATGCAATTTTGTATGGATGGATGAGATTAAAGATTGATAAGTGCCCTAGAATCTATGGTCAAGATTCAAAATAACAACCCCTTAATTAGGGTTAGGGCAACTCTAGGATGAAATTCAAATTGAGTGGATGAGATTTAATTTAAGAAATTAAATCAAGGAATGAGATTAATTGTGCCAGTGAGATGAGAATTAGCAAGTAGAAAAAGGATGAGATAGAAAATCAAATCATTTTAGAAATAACTTACTTTGTGGAGAGAAATGCTATTTTGAAATTAATATTTTAAATTAATTCCAAAATGGTGAATTCATGTGATAGTAAATAATAATAATTTAAAATTATTTACTTGGAAAGAGGGAAATTGCCAGTTTAAATAAAATGCTTTTATTTAAATTTAGAAATAAATCAATAAGATAATTTAATAATTAAAATTATTCAATTGTGGAGGAAAATTAGAAAGTGGGTAATTTTAAATATGATTTTATTTAGAATTAGAAAGAAAGTTGAATAGGATAGATAATTTTAAATAAATGATTTTATTCAAAATTAGAAAGAAAGATGGAGAGGATAATAATTAAATAAATAATAAGAATTTATTTAATTATGAGAAGACAAATAATTAATGACATATTAAATAAATAAATAAAGTTTATTTATTTAAATAATCATGAGGAAGTAATGGACTAATAATAATTAAATAAATTTAGGAATCTATTTAATTATAGATTGACATCAAAAATTAGCGACGTATTTAAATAATAAATGTAATTTATTTATTTTAAATAGTCAGGAGGAATAAAGACCTGAATTAATTAAATAATTAAGAATTATTTAATTAATAGTTGACATTGGACTATAGGAAATAATTAATTATTTTAATTATATTGAGACGAAGCATGATATAGAAAAATGTGGTCTGCGGGTCTAGGCCATTTTTATGTGTCTACAACTATATCAAATTAAGTGCTCATTACATGGAAGCATAATGCATAACAATTCAATTGATTGATTTGTTTGCTATCCATTCATCTCCCCATCTCTCATCCTCTTATCTATCCAAACCACCCCATCTATCCACCCTAAATCTTTCTAATCCATTCATTCTTCATCACTCTCCTTCATCTATCTATCCTACCTGTTTTCATCACTCTACTATCTTCCTCCTCATCATATCATCATATTTTCAGTCTTCTCAGGATAATATAGATTTTTTTTTCTAAGCATTTTCATCCATCCTCATCATCATATCATCGTCTTTTCAATATTCTTAGGATAATATAGATTTGTTATTCTAAGAATCTTTTCATCCATCCTCATCATATCATCGTCTTTTCAATTTGCTTAAGATAATATAGATTTATTATTGTAAGCATCTTTTCATCCATCCTCCTCATCATATCATCATCCCTTCAATCTTCTTAGGATAATATAGTTTTTCTATTCTAAGCATATTTTCATCCATCCTCTTCATCATATCATCATCCCTTCAATTTTCTTAGGATAATATAAATTTTTTATTCCAAGAATATTTTCTTCCTTTATTTTCATTCATTTCAACAATCTCACATCTCAATCCAATCATAATCCATTCAATCTAGCACAAATCATTTAATCACATCCTTGGTCTTGTTCCCAACCTTGCTACAAGCCTTGATCCAATAATCCTCATCATCATCATTGGAATGTATCCTTCCCTATCCTTTTGTGTTGTTTTGGGATGTATCCTTCCCTCACCAACAATGCTCTCATCATCATCATCATCATCGTGATGTATCCTTCCCTATCCTTGTGGTGTTCTAGGATATATTATTCTCTCATCAACAACACTCCATCCATCATTAATCAATCCTATCTCGTAGCTTGACTGGGGAAACACCATATTTTTCCTTGAATCCATTTGTGTTTGCTTGTATCTCTTTATCCTATTGTCCTCTATCCTATCCACCACTTTTCATCATCTTCCCCATCTACTTTTTCACCATCTCATCCATTTCGAGACCACACCTGTGTTCTCTTGAACCCGCATGTCCTCTCAAGAGGGAATCCTCAATACCTAATCTTCATCTTCACTCCCATAATCTTTCTTCCTAATCACTTCTTTGAATGATTGGGGCATCTCTCACCATCTAACAATCTTCTTCTAGGTGCTATGTTTTAATTTTCTTTGAAATGGTGCTACTTCGTAATACCATCTCAAAGAGGGGAAAAATGTAGACACAGAAAATTGACCACTTCCATGTGGCCAATTTACCCCTAATTCAACTAATGTCATATCCTCTACATTAATTAAATAATACCCTATTATTTAATTAATATTCATTATCCCTTATCCCTTCATCCTAATTTATTTCTTCTATCATCTTTAAATCCTAGCCTAAAGTAAATAATTACCTTTAATTATTTACTCTCATCCCTTATCCCTTTTCCTCTAAATAATTAAATAAATAATTTATTTATTTATTTCCCCTCATGTCACATCCTCCCTAAAATTCCTCTAATCCTGATTAATTTGCATAATCCCAGATTAAGGATGTGTACATTCCTAATCCTTGATTAGGGAGGTGTCACATCCTCCATAATATGAAAGTGGGTCATTAACCCTCATCACCCACCTAATCATTGGTTAGCTATCCTAACCTACCCCTTGGTCAACTCTTCCCATCCCCGAACGAATTTTTAATTCATTTTTGTCTTCCCAAGGTCCTTTTGAGGAATTTTTAATTCCTCTCTCATCCCCCAAGGAATATTAAATTCATTTTCTCTTTCCCAAGGAATATTAAATTCTTTTTATCCTTTCCATGCACATTTTAAAAGGAATTTTTAATTCATTTGGTCAACTCTTGATCTCAACCCTTGATCCTCTTTCAAGAATCAATCCTAGCCATTCATTCATCTCCCCTCTTTCTAATTACTAAAAAAATTAGTCATTTTTCATTCTCATACATTCTAACCATATGCAACCAAATGCATCCAAGTCTTTTATTTCACACACTGCCATCTTGCATCTATAGCCAAATCCATCATCCTTGCATCCAAATCAAGCAAAAATCAAGTTGTTATGTTGCCCAAATAAACATAGAGCACACATATCAAGCCATCAAAAGGGGAAAACAACTCCATCAAACTCATACAAGATGAAATTAGTGTTATTTTCATGTTCTTGTTTGAGTTTAATATTTAGCCCAATCTTGAGTGTTTTTTTTCATTTTTATCTTCTTGCTTGAGTTTATTTCTTGCATTCTAGATGGGGTAAAAATATTGCACATAGGTTGTAATTCCTATGCTTATGACTATGGATAGGAAAATTTTAAAGTCAATAATGTGCATATTAAAGGTGTAGGGATGGTTTGTAATTGTTTGGTGAAAATATGTGTACCAATAGGATAAAACAAAACACACATCCATGCAATGTATTACATAAAAGGAATTGAAATAGTAGAATTAAATAGCTACAACTATCCTTTCAAATCATTCCATGGTTCTCTAGTCTTAAGGACCTCTGAAATTCATCATCTCAGATCTATTAAATGTTGCGCATGAATCTACAAAGATGACAACCTAAGAAACGAGAAGTTATTGTGCAATGCAAACTATATGCCTACATCACTATGTTTTTGTATTTCTGATGCATAAATGTTGAATATTCCTATGATGAAGTACTGATTGCTCAAATGATGTTAAAATTGAAAATGCAAATATAATAGTAATGTTGTATAAAAGATGCAATGACTAAGCTACTAAAATTGAAATTTCCATAATAACTCTAAATGAACTAAAAAGCTAAATACTAACTATAATGCTCTCACAATTCTCTCAAATTGCACTAAGAATTTTGCAGCATAATTTCTTACTCTAAATCTATATGAAAAGTTGTAGAAATTCCTTCTATTTATAGATTTTTCCAAGCTTAAGATGATGTGGAAATGATGGACAGTCGAGATTGTGATCCTGAGGCATCGACGGTGGAGCACAAAGAGGTTGGAGAGAATTAGAAAGGTGATTCCCTTCAAGAAAACATCTTGCCAAGTGTTGAAGATAATCAGAGGAAAGAAGAATCCATGTGTCCAAGGTGGTTTCAAATTTGTTGCAAGTTTGTTGATGATAATTCACATTTTACAATTTAGAAAATTCAATTTCATGTGACACATGGTGAGGTGGTATGTGAGTTGGAGGTGGTTAGAAGAAATATGGAGACATGTGCCAATTTGAATTTAAAAAATCAAATTTAAATGGAAGAGGGAAACTAATTAAATAACAAATTATTTAATTCGTGCATTTAATTAATTTAAGAGGAAAATGATTTTTTTGGAAAAGAAGAAATTAAGTTAATGAACCATATAAATAAATTTATCAATTTATTTATAATAGTAGAGGAATTATAATTTATTAATTAAATAACAAGTATTTAATTAATTTGTGCTCCAGACCATTTTTATGTGCATACATTTTTCCCCTCTTTGAAGTGATGTGTGCAGACACATTACTTCAACGAATAAATTTGTTACATCGTGGTGAAAATTACAATATGCCCCAGACACTGATTTTGTAGTGATGAAAAGAAAAAATTTCCAAACCACAATGAAAATCATGACATGCCCCAGATGATGATTTTGTAGTGATGATGAAAGGATGCCCCCTCGGGAGATAAATCAAGGATTTTTGAATTTTTGATGATGTTTGAAATTTTTGAAATTTTTTGATGATTAAATAATTTTTCACTGATATGCTGATGATCGTCAGATTTGATGAGGATGACCTTATTTATTTCTCAATAATGATTAGATTCCAACCACATTATGGATTAGTTGATTAAAAAGGCCCCTTTAGAAAAATTAAATAAATTCCACCCTAATCACCCCTTAATTAGCCCTTAAAAGGTCAAAACGGGTAGAAGAAAGGTCATTTGTAACTTTTCCTTTTGAAAACTTGAGAGAGGGAAGAAGAGAGCCAAAATGGATAAGATTTCATGCCACACTCACAGATTTGAGCGAGATTGTCACCACCAGCATCCAACCACATATGGACCTTCGGTACGTACCCGAGAACCGCTCCTTTCAAATTTTGAATTCAAATTTTTTGATATTTTTGCATTTTAAAATTTTGGTTTTTCACACGTTTTAGTGCATAGGGTTAGGGTTAGGTCCAAATATAGATTAGTGCATCAGGTCACTTCTTTAGCACATTAGGTCGCTAGAATAGTGCATAGGGATTCTAGCGCATCGATAGGATAGTGTATCGCATAGGGTAGTGCAATTAGTGCATTAGGTAAATTTTCTAGCGCATCCAGTAGATTAGCGCATAGAAGCCCCTTTTTAGCGCATTGAGCTAAAAATGATGATTTTGAATGATTCCTCCTAGATTTTTATGGTTGATGATCACATCAACCGATGGTAGGATGATGTTGATTGATAGATTGATGATTGTCCTCAT
>VCHN02002541.1:0-16816 GCA_007115665.2 Sequoiadendron giganteum
TCTCCCACTCCACCAGGGGCTTATCCTCTGCCTGTACCACTTCCATCTTGCTCTTGGTCCGCCTAAAACCATTACTGTCCGTGTCGAGAACATTGAACCCATATCCTCGATTCATATCTCCCCGGCTAAGTCCAAGAGCCCTCCTCAGACTGACATGATGGGGAGTGTCAAAACCAATTTAGCCACCAAAAATCTTAAGGGTGGATTAGGCATGGATCATGCTAGTGCGGCGGAAGGGCTTTTTGAGCTAAAGGCCACCCAAGTGGGCAAGACTGATAAGGTCACTAAGCTAAAGAAAGGTAAGGAGAAATGCAGGCAGGCCATGACTGTTAAGGAGGTAAGGGCAAGAATGTTGTTGGGAAAGATTCTGGAGGGGATACGGTTGTGGGGATCACGGAGCTGACTGGTGGGGAAAGTGTTAGGAGGAGATTGGGGAGGCTGGCCAAGAACAACAAAAAGAGATTAATTATTGAGGACTCAGAGGTGGAGCAGTCTGACAGCAAGGGCTATAAGGAAGAAGAGTCTGATGATGAGATTGATGACATGGGAGAGAGGCCCCTACCTACTCCGATGGACAACAAGTTTTCTAGCCATGTTTCTGACTCACACACTTCGTTGGTGAATGAGCCTAGTAGGTTTCTCGAGACTAGGGATATTGGGGAAGATGCTGACTTGCTAGCGAAGAGATTGAACACCTTGGACAAAAGATTTAGGGGCTTGACCCGCTTCATAATGAAACTGAGCCACTTTGTTACTAGTGCCCTGTCAAATGTCATAAAAGAGGAATTGGAGGGGAATAATAGCTAGGAAATAAGGAGTGGGTGGGTGATGAGGTGGTCGACCTCCTGATTAAGAACTGGGATGAGGCCAGTTAGTTGCTCCTGTTGCTAGTCTGTTGGCTATTTTTCGGCTATTGGTGTGCTATCGTTGGGCTGTCTCTGGTTTTTTTCTCTTTTCTGTTAATGTTTAGTCCTTTTTTGGCCCTAGTGGCCCGTTGTGAGGGGTACAGTGCCCCGTAAATGCTGTTTAACTTTTCAAAAACATCCTCGTCCCCCTTTTCTAATTTTAGGCCTATTTCTCTTTGTAACAGCATATATAAGATCTTTACTAAGGCCATCTATCTTCGTTTGCATCCTCTTATTTCTAAAATTGTCTTTGAAGAGCAAAGGGGTTTTGTACCTAGTAGAGAAATAGCTAAAGGAGAAATTGTAGCTCATGAAGTCTTGCACTCAATTGCGGTCAACAAATTGTCATCTATGATTATTAAGTTGGATATGCAGAAATCCTATGATAGGGTTGATTGGTCCTTTTTGAAGGAAGTGCTTCTAAAATTTGGCTTTTCAGGAAAATGGTGTAAATGGGTCTTGTCATGTTTATCAGGTGCTAAGTTCTCAGTGTTGATAAATGGTTTTGCAGTGGGTTTTTTTGGTTCTTCACAAGGGGTTCATCAGGGTGATCCTTTGTCTCCATTTTTGTTCATAATTTTAGCTGAAGCTTTAAGTAGATCTCTCCTTAAAGCTCATTATTAGGGTTGTATCAAGGGAATATGTATTCCAAACATTAACATATCAGTAACTCATTCTCTTTTTGTTGATGATACTTTGCTTTTTGGTAAAGCGACTATATTAGAAGCTTTGTATATAAAAGAGATTTTAGACAAATATAGAAGAGCCTCAGGTCAAAAGATAAATGAGAGTAAATCAAAAGTCTATGTATTCAATACTAAGTCATTGCTTGAAAAAGAATAGTGGATCTGTTAGGCTTTCAATAATCACAACTTGCTTGTAAATATTTGGGCATCCCATTTTTTGCAGGTAAGAATAAGTTAACTTCTTGGAAAAAGATCATTCAAAGTATTCAAGCTAGAATTTTATCATGGAAATGGAGATGGCTCACTTTGTCAGGAAGAATTATGCTAGTAAAATCAGTGCTTTCTTTAATTCCAAATTATTTTATGTTTGTCTTGAATGCTCCAAAATCAATCATCTTTCAAATTCAGAAGTTGATTAGAAAATTTTTGTGGTCTAGTAATCTTGATAATAGTAAGAAAATTCCATTAATTTCTCTAGAAACCATGTGTTTGGAGAAATCAAAAGGTTGAGTTGGTTTGCATGATTTGCTGGAAAGAAATATGGCTTTAGGGGCCAAAATGGTATGGAGAATGTATTCAAAGCCATGGCTAAAGTGGTTTCATTTCATGCAAGCCAAGTATTTAGAAAATTTAAATCCATCAAGGATTTTGACGGTGCTAAATCCTCCTACAAGATCATCAATGTGGAATTTTTTAATAACATGCAGGAAGATTATTTTACCTTAACTTACCTGGGAGGTAAATGATGGAAAGGATGTCCATTTCTTGAAGGATTCCTGGAATGGTTCTCCTAGAATAAATAGTATAGTGATTGTGAACATGAGGAACAAATCTTAACTCAAAAATGGGGTGGGAAGCTAAAAGACTATATTCATCGAGTAGATCCTCTATCAGGAAAAGTGAGTTGGAAGGATTTCTCCGAGGAGGGAGTAAACAATGTTGTCAAATCCTAGTTAATGTCAACTCTAGAAGCTAGATCGGTTTACATTTCCCAAAAATATGATAGGCTACTTTGGTCAAAAGAAAATTTAGGATCCTACACTATAAAAGAAGGTTACAAATCAGTTGTTCAGAAATACTCCCAAGCAATGAATCAGAGCATATAGATTTTGTTGGAATGAAAAAGTGTTGCCTAAAGCTGGTTGTTTTTCTTGGTTAAAAATAAAGCATAAAATTCTAACAAGTGATAAGCTTGCAAAGCTGAGAATTGCTCAACCTTTTAAATGTGTATTATGTGATCAAGTCTTTGAAGATGTAGACCATTTATTCCTAAGATGTTCAGTGGCACAGTCATGTTGATGTTATGTTGCATTAAAAATGCAATGGCAGACTCCACTTCCTAACTCTCTTTGGCATGTCTGCACTAGATGGCCTCAATTATACAAATCTACTTTATTTGCATGTATTTGGAGCATTATTCCATCCTCTATAGTTTGGGCTATTTGGTGGGCGAGAAATAAGTGTCTTTTTAGTAAAGAGAAGTTTAATCTACAAGTTGTTCTGAGTAATTTAGAACAATCTATATCTAAGAATGTAAACACATATGTTCGTAAGAGTAAACATGTGGGATCAACTTTTACAGATTGGGATTCAAAAATATTATCATCTTGGCCTCTCATAATTTTACCTTTCAAAGGTAGTTTACACCAGCCTCAACAAAAGATCAATAGAAATTCAATTATATGGATACCACCACCTTCAGGGGTATAGAAGATTAACTTTGATGGAGCGTCAAGAGGAAATCCATGATTATCTAGTGCAGGGGTGGTTATTATAAATTATCAAGGTATGGTGTTCAGTGCAAAATCTTACAAGTTGGTAGATGGATCTAACAATTTGGCAGAGGCTCAAGCTCTCCTTCAAGGAGTAAAATTGGCCCTTAGCAGTAATATTTCCAATGTTCAGCTAGAAGGGGATTCATTAGTGGTAATTAATGCTTGTCAGGAGTGCAAGTTGCTAAATTGGAGGCTATCATATATCTTAAATAAAATCTGGTCTATGCTTGATAAATTTGAGTCTTATCAAATTCTTCGCACATACAAAGAAGGTAATGTAGTGGCATATTTTCTGGCAAGTTTTGGTTGTGATCAGATACAGGAAATATATTCTCATGTGGTAGAGATTGGGAAAGTTCATCCTAAATTGGAAGAGATGTTGAAAAAAGAAGAAAGGTGTGTTTGTAATTAACGATTTTGATGAAAATTCATATCAGGTAAATCAAACTCATTTAAAATAAAAATTTTATAAGCTCAATGTAAGCTCAATGTATTCAAAATCTGCTCCCCATTGTAATTGAAGGTCTAATCAAAGAAAGGTGCATAATCATTATAAGGAGTAGTTTGATGGAGTCATGGCTTATATGGAAATCATGTTAGTTAATATGCTAGTATAGTGTCAGTTGTAATCATGTTTAGTTGCTTATCATAAGGTATTACGGGGGTATATAATCATTTAGTATTGTCATGATGGTGTTTTGTTTTCTCGTAAAAGATGTGGCACAAGTTGGGATGCAAGGACATCAAATGTGCACAGATTCTAAAATCCTCCTCCACTCAAAGTCTCACAGATATGATGAAATATCAGGCCGATAAATATGCTTTTTAATTTGTTTGTGTTATGTGCAGGTTATAGGTGTAAGCATATTTTCAAAGCATTACATGTAATAAATATTGCTCATGTGTGCGGAGTACAAAGTAAAATGACAGCATAAATTGATCATATTGGCTTGGTTTTGCAAAATAAAGCTAGTTTCATTCCGCACTAAGCTTGCAAATGCATTCTGTATACAATCTTGCTAAATTTAGGTAATTCGATAAAGTTTGGATTGTACGATGCATTGAGGATGCAATTATCGTTATGTATGTTAAGTTCATCTCAATTAATGAGACTTAATGCTATTTTAAGGTCCGCCTCCATTCAATGCTAACATATAAAGTTATTTTTCCTATGTGAACTCAATTGTTTGTTGTGGTTTCAATTATAAGTGTAGGAAACACAAATAGATGTGAAGACTATGCGCCATCCTCATCTCAAGACAGTGTAAGCAAGTAATGGAGTTCTTCCCTAGGAACTATAAAGTCTCTTTGCAAGTTCGAGAATGGGAATTGCCAATTGCAGAAGAAATAGGCGAACTTGAGCTTCATTTGGTCTTCAAGGATCACTGTGAAACATTTAAGAAGCATGCTAAAAGATTTCTGGGAGCACACATTATAAGGCCTCAAGTAAAAAGGGTAATCTATCCCTCTCAATTTTTGTCAATCTTCATTTCAAACATTACGGATTTGCTGCAAGATGTTGAGATTGTTGAGAAACTAGTTAGAAAGGTTGTAAATGAAGATTTCATGCAATGGGATGGTTTTAATAAAGCATTTCAAGCATATGATTTGTGGAAAGGTCATGGGTATGTGGGTGGCCTATTTCCCAGACATTATCTTCTCTATCGATCAACATATCAAAAGCTTCTTATTGTAATAGTAAAATCTTTGTCTTTACAAGATTCAACTTTCATGCTGGTAACACTTAGAAGATATGCAAGAGAATTTGAAGATGGGGTTGTAGAAAGAACAAGGGAGAAAGTGCAAGCAATTATGGCCCTGCTAATGCATAAGCACAAACCTCCACAGTCTCAACCTAACATAGTGGATTAGGAGCATCTTTAGATAAATCCAGAGTAGGCCGACCTTCGCCAGCAACCTGGTGCTCATCATGATCATCAAAATATTGTTGAGCACAGTCAACATCAGTTTGGGAACACAGTTCAAGTTAGTAGTAAAGAAGGGTTCTTTCAAGCTTTGAACAAATATTAAGTGTAGTTTGTTATTAAGGTTAGTGTTACATGTTGTAGTATGATAGAGCTTAATTTTTTAAATTACAGGCTTGACAAAGGCTATAGTATAGGATTTTGATCATGAAACAACAGGTTTCAGTTTTTGTAAATGATATATCTTGAAGAGTAGGAAGCATGTGATAGGACTAGAATGAACAAAAGTCTTATTGTATATATTATATATATCAATAAATATACATAGGAATTATGCCTTTTGCTTAAAAAAAAGAGGTAACCAACATAGAAAGAGAAGAAAAAATATATAAATAATGAGAGAAATTAGAAAAAGGGGGGACACAATTGAAAACCAATGAAAATATAAAGCAAAAAACAAAAACAAAAAAGATACATCAAAGTAAATAAAACCTAAAGACAAGCAAACTAACAAAGAAAAAAATCAAATTAAAATGAATGAAGACCGAGCAAACTAAAACAAAAAAGTATAAATGAAAAGAAATGCAATTACTATATAAAAAAGAGAAAGAAATGAGGAAAAACAATTAATGAAAAAAGAGAAAACAAAGCATATATATATATATATATATATATATAGCAAAACAATGGAATCTAATAAATGAAAAATAAAAAATAGCAATTAAACACAATAAAATAGTAAATAAATATAAATTGAAAACAAATAAAAATGAAAAAGAGTAAAGAAAAAACATATCAACTAAACAAAAAGAAAGAAATTGAAACCAAAAGCTTGCTCTATTAAAAAATAGAAAATTAATGAAATGAAAACAAGTAAAAATGAAAAGGAATTAAGTAAAACTAAAACTTAAATATAAAAAGGAAAAAGAAATCAGCAAACACAATAAATGGAAAAAGAGAACAAAGCATATATATATAGTAAAAAAATGAAAATGAATATATGAAAAAGAAATAAGTAATTAAACACAAATAAAAACCAAATAAATATAATGAAATTAAAAATGAAAAATAAAATAACGCAAATATATATAGTAATATATTTATAAATATATAAACGAAAATATGAATATAAAGATGAAAAAAAAAAATTTAACGCCCTGCCACACAACCCTAGAGTAAGTTGCAATTAACTACTTAAACAGACTAATTTTTTTTTTGTTTAAGTACAATTAACATGCAAGTTCACTACCCAAATCCAACAACCTCTAAGGTTACAAGATAGAGGTTATATAGAACCTCAACAAAAAACATGAATCTAAACCATATCATTTATTTACTTCAAAAATTAAACACATACATTCCAAATAAGATAAATTACATCAAAACATAAGAGATAACTTTCAATTTAATTTATCCATAATTAAACAATATGATTACATCTCTCATTCCCCGAATGAGGCAAGTCCAAATAAATATGGTTACAATTACAATTTTTTACCTCGATAAACAATGAGGGGTAATAAATCACAAGATCAACTGAAATAATTAAGGCATGAAATGAAACTAGATCATACGATTTTTCCAATTGGAAATCTCGTCCACACGATCAAGAAGAAAAAACCCAACGGAGTAAGGTGCGCATTCCACCCAACCAAGTGGAACCCAAAGGCCCACCCCCCGTGCTAGAAGATAGTAACAAGGATTCCTAGCCAAGACCATCTACCTCTAGACACAGGCTAAAACATAACCAATCTGAAATAAATACAAATAAATCACTTAACACAATGGTTACAATGCATCCAGAATTACATAATCAATTGCATCACTGATGCGAACATACTGTTGACTTAGGAGAAGTGTCATCACAATGTTACATGGGTTATCCTGGTGAGTCTTCCTAGGCCCCGACCCCCATCTTGGGTTATCCTAGTAACCTCTAACGACTTTCGACCTCTCATGCAATCCAATGCAGAATCAATTATCTTTCATAGAGACAAGATAATGATCTTGCCATTCTAGGCCTTCTCATCTCAACCCAAGTCTTTACAAGCCCTTGCGTCCATGAGCGAGGCATAATTATTTTATTAAGTGTTTGATACTACATGATACTCTAATCAGTTAATTACGTTATCACTAGATTAACTAACTTACAACGAGTTATCATGGCACCACTTTGTGTGCCGGCCCTCGTTGCAAGCCACTTCTCTAAGACAACATGTGGAACAACTCCATAACCCAAGGGTACACAAGTGCGACCTACAGATATCAAATCCCTATCCATGACATACAGTCAACACATTCTCGTTCGTGATAACTGGGTAACAAACTGGATACAATTAAATGCACTACCCAAGGCAATCCAAAGGTTGACTAACGCAGTACGACAACCCACCAAAATGCAAACCCATCTGGAAGACTTATCATTGTTTATAACTCAATTTCCCCCAAACGATAACAAAAACAATTCACAATCAAGGCGAGCAAGAAGATGAGAATTAAATCTACTTTGGATTTACTAAATCCATTTCCTCATTAACATTCAGTAATTTATTGCATTAAATAAAATGAATTAAAATACATCTTTTTAGATAAGGGAGAAATTGACACTAATTATTTAATTTCCCTACTTGCATTTAAATAATGATAAATTAACTAGTTAATCATACAATTCAAAATTCATTGATATAAATAATTATTGCTTCCTTTTTTCCTTATAGCTATTTTAAAGCAATTAACTTGTCTTAAAAAAAAACATATTATTTAAATCAAAATTACTTCTCCTTTAAAAAAATATTTTAAAATAAAACAATGATTTACTAAAGTTATCATGTTTTCAATTTTCTCAATTTGACTTAAATCATGCCTTCAAGAAAAAAACATAACTTAAATATATATACATATAATCTATATATATATTAAATAATATAACATTAACCATTAATACATATTAATAATTAATATTATAATATAAAATAATATTAATATATATATTAAAATAATAAAATAATAAACTTTTATTTTATTTTATTTTTGAAATAAAGCTGACTTTAGCGTCGGGTCGCGCGCCAACCTTTAGGGTTGAGTCACGGGTGCCTTGAGCCACGTGCATAAGGATGGCATGGCGAGCTTGGCATCAATCGCGGAATTTGCAGGGCGACAGGGAGTGGTGGCTGGGTGTCGGCTGGGTGTCGGCTGTGCAAAGCACAATCGACCACCACTATGGTGGCGGTGGTGCCAAGCCACCGCAGGGATGGTGGGGGTGGCTGGCGCGGCTCCCCACAGCGCCTCCCATGGGGGTGGCTATGGGTTGAGCCCTAGCAGCCCAAATTAAATTTAAATTTTATTTTATTTTTATTACTAAAAATGCATGTGGATTTTGAAATCCGCGCCCCTCCTCATGGGTTTTTGAAAATTTTTGACAACATAACTTCACTGGATTAAATATATATACATATATACATGTATATATATATTTATATTTTCACAAAATGGATTTGCAAGATTAATAGAGAAAACAAAAATGAAATAACATTTTCCAACCAAGAACACCATTTTTTTTTGGTGAGAAAACTCAAATAAAAATAGAGGTTTATGATTTGCTACAAATTTCAACATGAAGTTTTCATCATAGTTCAGGTTTTTGAATTTTCCAACATGATTTTCAACAACAAAACATTTATAATTATATTTACAGAACAAATAAATTTAAAAACATGATCCTGGTATTCTAGAGTTTAAAAAGATCCAGCTGGCGCACAGGTCCTTGCTTTGATTCTAACTTCAGCCCAACAATTTCCACAGATTCAAATCAAAACCCACAAAACAACAACAATTCCTTCTTCTCCTCTCTTTTCAATTTCTCATACTTGTTCCCCCAAACAAACTCATGAAGAAAATTCAAATAATAAAGAAAAATTCTCAAAATATCCATGCAACCACCCTCATAAATTTTCAAAAACAGAATAACAAATATCTCTATTTTTTCAATTTTTGAATTCAAAATTTCCTAAAAATGCAATTTAAAACCTTTTCTTTAATTTTTAATTTCAAACAATATATCCATAACTTCAAAATGAATAACTTAACTTATTTAAACATCATCAATTTAATTAATTAATAAAATAATCCAATCCATGATTAAATTACTTATTAATTAAATTAAATTAATTAATAAAATAAATTACATTACTAACATAATACCAAATCAATTTTAATCCATAATTTAACTACAGAAGCAATTATTTTCTTTTATAACAAGTGATTAAAATCAAAGAGAAGGAACAATATTTAAAGCAACTCAACCCGACTAAGACCCAACGACACACTATGACTAGGGTGATGACTTGGCATGGAAAACCTAGCTACTATCTCCCAATCGAATGTCGTTGGGTAATGGACATGCTCAAACCTGTGAAACCAGGTGGAGTCGATGTCCTGTACATGTCAACCTACGAACAAAGAGTATATTCACATGCATATATATGTCATAATTAAAACACACTGTGAAGAGGAAATCATGGAATCGCAGGGCGCTCGCAAGTGAGTGATACAATACCATCCCCTTCACCAATACAGTATTACTAACTGATGTATCTAACATATTACTTTAATCAAAAGCATAAAACATCATTAATTCAAATATGCACTTATGCTAATTCAAAACATGCCATCATAATAACATTTGAATACAGTATCATCACATCAAGATACATCACCACATCACGATAAAATAGTGATCAATAGTAATCGAGTACCATAATCAAAGTACAAACAGAAACTAAAGCATAACAATGGAGAACAACAATGTTCACACAACAAAGCAAAATGGAGGGGTATTACATCCTCCCCCCTAAGGTTAGGCTTACTCCTGGAAGCCTGCGAACAAATAGGGATAAAGCTCCCTCATTCTAGCTGCATCTTCCCAACTGGATGACGTGTCATCCCTAAGATCCCATTGGATCCTAACCTGATCAATATCTCACCCTCGAAGAGTGAGCGTTCTGCGCTCCATTATGGCCACGGGCTCCAAAGCTAGCTACCCACCCTCTACATGTAATGCATTCTAATCAAGGACATGAGAAATGTCTAGATGGTATGGCTGAAGAACTGAAACATGAAAAACATCATGAATGCGCGAGAGATTGGGCGGTAAAGCAAGATGGTAAGCAACTGGACCAATCTTCTTGAGTATCTCAAAAGGTCCCACAAAGCGAGGCGCCAACTTAGAGCCCTTCCCATAATGAATGGGACTCTTTTGCGGATGCACCCACAAGAAGATTCTATCGCCTACAACAAACTGAAGATCCACTCTATGCGCAGCTGCATACTTCTTTTTCCTATCCTACGCTACCACCAAGTGCTCTCTAATCCTATCCACCTACTGCTCCATATCCTGCAACATCTCATGACCCAAAACTATTCTATCCTCCAGTCGATCCCAACTCAAGGGAGTGCGACATGGTCTCCCATACAATGCCTGGAATGGAGGCATGCCAATAGAACTCTAGAAACCATTATTATAAGCGAACTCTACCAAATAAAGATAATCTTCCCATCGTGTCTGCTGATCCATCATATACATATGCAACATATCCTCAAGGATCTGATTGACCCTCTTAGTCTATCCATCTGTCTATGGGTGATAAGCTGAACTGAAGTTCAACTGTGTCCCCATTGCATGTTGTAATGAAGTCCAAAGAGCTGAGGTGAACATTGGATCCTTGTCAGAAATAATTCAATGCAAAATACCATGTAACCTCACTATGTCCTCCATGAACACTCTAGCTACAGATGATGCAGTATAGGAAAAGTGCATAGGTGAGAAGTGTGCCACCTTCGTCAACCTATCAACTGTCACCATAATTGTATCATGTCATCTCGAAGAGTTGGGTAAATCAACAATGAAATCTAATGAGATTATATCCCACTTCCACTCTGGTACTAAAGGTGGTTGAAAAATCCCTGTGGGATGCTAGTGTTTATCCTTAACTCACTGACACTCTAGACATCGCGACACATAATCCGCGATATCGCGCTTCATCTCTGGCCAAAAATACAACTGACGCAAATTTGCATGAATCTTCTTCATCCCAGGATGGGTTGAATAAGGTGCACGATGTGCCTCAATCATGACCAAGGTGTGAAGATCACCTGATGAAGGAACATATATGTGTCCCATGTGTCTCAATATCTCATCTGAATCTAGAGAATATCCTGAATGTCTGCCCTCAAGAGGTCTGCATGCCTCTATCACTGTCCTAACCTCCTGATACCAACTATCCACTGCAAGGGCAGAAAGAATCTGACTCCGCAAATCCACAACAAGAGTCAACTCAGATATCTCATGTCTCTGTCTACTGAGTGCATCTGCTATGAAATTCTCCTTTCCTTGGATATACTTCACTTCGAAGTCATATTCACGGAGAAACTCCATCCAATGCCTTTTCCTAGCATTAAGATTGGGTTTTGTGAAGATATACTGAAGACTTATGTGATCACTGTGCAACTCAAACCTATGGCCAAGAAGGAAATGCCTCCATCTCGTCAATTCATGAACAACTGCTGCTAACTCAAGATCATGTGTGGGGTAGTTCAGCTCATGATCCTTGAGTTTTCATGACTCATATGCAATGACTCGACCTTCCTGCATCAACAGTGCACCTAAACCCTCGAAGGACGCATCTGTACAAACTGCAAAGTCCCTAGTCGGATCCGGTATCGCTAGTATTGGTGCACTAGTCAGCTTCTCCTTAAGATTCTGAAACGCTGCTTCACACTTCTCTGACCACTCAAACCTCTTCCCTTTCCTCTGAAGGGTGGTGATAGGATAACCTATCCTCGAAAAGCCCTGCACAAAACGCCTATAATAACCCTCTAGCCCCATAAATCTACATATCTCTGCCACATTCATGGGTGCAGGCCAATCTAAGATTGCTTGGATCTTTGCAAGATCCACTGAAATACCTTCCCCTAAGATCACATGCCCAAGATACTGAACCTCAATCTTGAAGAAATCACACTTTGATAGGTTAGCAAATAGCTGATTATCGCGTAAGCACTGCAATACCTACCGCAAATGTTCCTCATGCTCTACCATTGTCCTGGAGTATATCAAAATGTCATCAAGGAACACAAGGAAAAACCTATCTAGGTACATATGAAATACACCATTCATCAGACTAATGAACACAAAGGGTGCATTCGTCAACCCAAATGGTACTACTGTGAACTCATAGTGACCATACCGTGTTCGAATCGTTGTCTTATGGATGTCTAAGTCAAAGATACGAAGCTGATGATATCCTGACTTAAGATCAATCTTTGAAAAGATGGTGGCACCCTTGATCTAATCAAATAGATCAACAATCCTAGGAAGTAGTTATCGATTCCTGATGGTCACTTTGTTCAACTGTCGGTAATCAATACATAACCAAAGTGAACCATCCTTCTTCTTCACAAAGATAACTAGTGCTCCCCATGGTGAAACACTAGGGCGAATGAAGCCCTTCTCTAACAACTCCTCAAGCTACAAACGAAGCTCAAAAAATGGGTTTCGATCCAAGTACAAGGTCAATCTTGAAGTCTATGTCCCTCTGAGGTGGAATCTTTGGAATCTCATCTAGAAAGACATTAGAATACTCCTGAACAATGGGCTGACTATCAAGAGAAACTTTCTCTTCTCCACCTCCTAGATCCAAATCATCCACTATAATAAAAAACAACTGGAAACCCTAATGCACACACCTTCTCAACTGCATAGCTGAGATGACCCTCAAAGAAATCGGCCTCTGGACTCCCACTATCTCTACCTCTCTCCCAGATGCCTCAATGCATCTAATCGACTTACGTTGACAATCTATGACCACACTATGTGCCTCCAACCAATCCATCCCTATAACAATGTCATAAGAACCCAAAGGAATAACTCAGAGGTCCATCATAGTATGGAGAGGTCCAACCTCCAATCTACACTCTGGCACAACGGAATGTGATGTGACCTTCGCACCTGAGGCTAACTCTACCTACCACCTATCAACTTGCCTTACCGCACTCAGTCTACATCATGCCACGACAGAAGAAGAACTGAAGGAGTGTGATGCTCCAAAATCAAATAAGATGGTAACTAGGTTACCCATCAACATACCATATGACTCGATGATAGTGCCCTGATGCTTTGCCTGGTGGTTATCAACTGCTGCAAAAACCTGATGCCCTCTGCCTGCATCACCAACTGTCGGCTTAGACGTTGCTAGTCCCTGAGAAAAACCAGATGTGCCCTTTTTGGGACACATTCTAGCCATTTTGCCTTGTTGGCCACAAGAAAAACACCCCGTACCTCTGCCATAACCTCTACCTCCAGATGGTGCGCTATACTGTTATGCACTACCCCTAAAGGTAGACTATGAACTTTGTGGTGGCTGATCAAAGCTGAAGCATTTCACATGCCTCTAGTTTCTGTCCCCCTGCCTCTATTGGAAACCTTTACATTTCCCTTGTGATACCTATTGCTGTTGACCACCCTGAGATGGCCCCTGCTGAGATCTAGGAGGTACACCTCCTTGAGGCTGACCTCCTCGAGCACTAGTCCCTGTCATTGAACTACTGCCAATTTGTACACCCATGTGACCTCCTAGTGCCATGGTCAAATTCTCCTCAGCAAGACATGCTTTCTCCACTGCTATCTCCATGGTTTTGGGTTCGAAAACCCTCACACCTCCGCTAAGACAAGCATTTAAGCCCCTGACAAAATGATGCACCAACATACTCTCATCGTCACCTATCCCTGCAAACTATTTGAGCTCATAAAAGTGTCACTCATATTGCTCAACAGATAAGGCCATCTAGCGCAAGGCATGAAACTCGTCACCTCAATGCTGACGCCAATGCTCAGATAGGAAACGAGCTCTGAATAACTCTAGGAAAATCTCCCAAGATACTGAGTGAATATCAATATGGTGCTTCTACTCCTCTAGTCTCCACCATGTGCATGTGAACCCTCTTAGCTGCATGATAGCGTAATGTGCTTTGGTATTAATACCATACAGGTGCATAGCAAAACACCTATCCAGGTCTATAAGCCAAGTCTCGACCTCTAAACTAGTGCCTGATCCATCATACAATGGAGGATGTTCCCTGAGTAAGTCCCTCATATGGGACTCAGACTAGGTTGGAACTTCCCTCACAACCGGATTAACCTGAACCTCAACCGTCCCCTGACCCAAGAGTGCCAAAGCCTCCTCAAGCGCTCTACGCGCAACCTTAATCCCTGGTGGATCCTGCTGATGATCACTGACCCTTGGAGCATTCTGAGATGCCTGATGTTCTTCCTAGTCTAGAATAAGAGGGACAAGAGGAGGAGATTCATGTTGAATCCCACCATGACCACCTATACGGCCATGTCCATGCCCTATACCTCTTCCGTGTCTGGGAGGCATAATCCTACACATACACATCAAGGTATTAGGCAAGGTACACAAATTAAAAGCCTAAGAATCTAAAACCTTAATGGGTCCATCATAATCCTAAAGTACCTAGTGTTTAAACCTAGGCTTTGATACCATGTGTAACACCCCGCCATGCAACCCTAGAGGAAGTTGCAATTAACTACTTAAACGGACTAAATTTTTTTTGTTTAAGTACAATTAACATGCAAGTTCACCACCCAAAGCCAACAACCTCTAAGGTTAGGAGACAAAGGTTATATAGAACCTCAACAAAAAACATGAATCTAAACCATGTCATTTATTTACTTAAGAAATTAAACACATACATTCCAAATAAGATAAATTACATCAAAGCATAAGAGATAACTTTCAATTTCATTTATCCATAATTAAACAATATGATTACATCTTTCATTCCCCGAATGAGGCAATTCCAATAAATATGGTTAAAATTACAACTTTCCACCTCGATAACCAATGAGGGGTAATAAATCACAAGATCAACTTAAATAATTAAGGCATGAAATGAAACTGGATCATACGAGCTTTCCAACTAGAAATATCATCCACACAATCAAGAAGAGAAAACCCAACGGAGTAAGGTGCACATTCCACCCAACCAAGTGGAACCCAAAGGCCCACCCCCCGAGCTAGGAGATAGTAACAAGGATTCCTAGCCAAGACCATCTACCTTTAGACACAGGCTAAAACATAACCAATCTGAAATAAATACAAATACATCACTTAACACAATGGTTACAATGCTTCCAGAATTACATAATCAATCGCATCACTGATGCAAACATATTGTTGACTTAGGAGAAGTGTCATCACAATGTTACATGGGTTATCCTGGTGAGTCTTCCTAGGCCCCGACCCCCATCTCGGGTTATCCTAGTAACCTCTAACGACTTTCGGCCCCTCATGTAATCCAATGTAGAATCAGTTATCTTTTGTAGAGACAAGATAATGATCTTGCCATTCCAGGCCTTCTCGTCTCAACCCAAGTCTTTACAAGCCCTTGCGTCCATGAGCGAGGCATAATTATCTTATTAAGTGTTTGATACTACATGATACTCTAATCAGTTAATTACGTTATCACTGGATTAACTAACTTACAATGAGTTATCCATGCACCACTTTGTGTGTCGGCCCTCACTGCAAGCCACTCCTCTAAGACAACATGTGGAACAACTCCACAACCCAAGGGTACACAAGTGCGACCTACAGATATCAAATCCCTATCCATGACATACAGTCAACACATTCCTATTCGTGATAATCGGGTAACAAATTGGATACAGTTAAATGCACTACCCAAGGCAATCCAAAGGTTGACTAACACAGTACGACAACCCACCAAAATGCAAACCCATCTGGAAGACTTATCATTGTCTATAACTCAATTTCCCCCAAACGATAACAAAAAAAATTCACAATCAAGACGAGCAAGAAGACGAGAATTAAATCTACTTTGGATTTACTAAATCCATTTCCTAATTAACATTCAGTAATTTATTGCATTAAATAAACTGAATTAAAATACGTCTTTTCAGATAAGGGAGAAATTGACACTAATTATTTAATTTCCCTACTTGCATTTAAATAATGATAAATTAACCAGTTAATCATACAATTCAAAATTCATTGATATAAATAATTATTGCTTCCTCTTTTCCTTATAGCTATTTTAAAGCAATTAACTTGTCTTAAAAAAAACATATTATTTAAATCAAAACTACTTCTCCTTTAAAAATAATATTTTAAAATAAAACAATGATTTACTAAAGTTATCATGTTTTCAATTTTCTCAATTTGACTTAAATCATGCCTTCAAGAAAAAAAAGTAACTTAAATATATATATATATATATATATGCAATTCATTTTTATATATATATTATATATATACCTATTTAATTATATTAACATATATATAAAATATAATATTATTAAATAATATAACATTAACCATTAATACATATTAATAATTAATATTATAATATAAAATAATATTAATATATATATTAAAATAATAAAATAAAAAGCTTTTATTTTATATATTTTTTGAAATAAAGCTAAC
>VCHN02000986.1:0-26858 GCA_007115665.2 Sequoiadendron giganteum
TCAGTCAAGTGTAAACTTGACACCATTTTTGAAATGGAATTCGAATTAGGAAACCTGTGTTGAGCTTGATGTCCCAAATTGTAAGTCAACTTGGCCATGAAACTGTCATGTGTTGCAAACCTATGAGTGAGTCATTTCATGAGGAAGAAAGGTGGCAGAAATACTTACTTGTTTGTAGCCTTTGATTACTCACAAATTAGTATAAGTAGAGGTGCTCATTCTTCCAAATGAATTAATTTTCATTATGATTTCTTAAGAGCTATTCTGCTAAAATTTCAGTGCAAGTAAGTTGTGAGTTTGTGAGATTAGTGTTGTATTGTTACTTTATATTTTTTTTGTTGAGAGAATTGGAGTGAAGCTAGAAGAGGTGCTTGAATAGTTCATATTAGAAGTTTCAAGTGATCTTGAGGAGAGGATTATTTAGTTGGAAGCTTATAACAGGTATGCTGATTTCTACCTCTTTATTCTTTTGTTAGAAAGATTATATTTTATAGTCATGTTGAAAGATTTCCTTTTACTTGTGTGAATTGTTTGGACATGCTTGCATATCACTTGGTTGTTTCTCATTTTATGAACCTTACTTTTGATATTTTCTCATATAGATATGTGTATATTGAGTATATTATTATATGGATATAAATACTATTTGTACTATACGTATATTGTTTGAACTTTACGAAGTATTGTGAAACTCTAGGTACGTTGTATGAGATAGATTTGATTGAATCATTTTATTGTCAAGTTAGATAATGTGAGTCATGGGATAGGTTATTCTTAGGATTAGGATAATCCATGAGAAAGGGAATAATATAGAATAGAATAAAATACTAATGGTCAAAATACAAATCGGGAAATTATACTGGTGAATATAGATGACCCTAACTCAAAGTACTAGGTGTTGAATATTTGGCCAAAGTAGTGTAGGTATCCAGTGTCTACACTATCAATTCACTATGATCCAAATACATACTAGGCTAAGAATATAATAGAATTAGAGGTTGAATTTATGATAAGCTCTAGTAATGTAGAACACATCACTATGCTCAAAATAGGATACTTGAAGGATGAGGTTACCAAACCAATCTCATTGTTGAATGGTAGGTCCATCTTCCAATTTTTTAGATGTGCGGGGGATTGTAGTTAGTCCATGGTTGGTGGCAAAGCGCTTGAGTGATGGTTCTCCTCATGCAGTTGGCGGTCAAGATTTGGGAGGACATTTTGGACCATTTATATTTATAGTTCATGAAATCTTGTTTAAGCTATGTATGTATCATGTGTCCATCTTTATGGAATTTGTAATGCGAAATGTTATATTGAATATATTTATGTAAAGTTACTTCATAATTATATTATTGGAAAATATTCTTTGATTATGCATTGGAGAGGTTTGGATAAAGTTATATTTCAAATGATGCATTTATATTGAATAGAAAAGAAAAATATTTATTGCTCTACACTAGATGCACAAACAAATTACATGTGGGTAAAACTTAGTATTTTTACTAGGGAGAACAATGGGCATGTTACACATATGTTAATTATATCAAATTATTATCCCTGTGAAATTATTGTACACATATGTTAATGTTGAATTATTATCCATATTAAAGTATTGTAAATGTGAATATTGTCGATCCAATCTCTTTGTGTAAACATTATATGTGTGTCGGTCATTTATCTCTACATAAGCATTTGTATGCATGATTATACTATTAATTCACTACTTCTATGAAAATAGTTACATAAAGATATGAGTTGATGGTCTATTACCACTATATAACTATCCTTTGAAACAAACCCTAAATGATAGATATGTCACTTTTTATCATAATGCATTCAATTTTTAAAAGAAAATAGAGCCCTCAACCTCATAAGAGGGTCGAGAGCATTGGTTGTATTTGATACCAATTGCATCTAGGTGTTTATATGAATGAAAATATACTTATTTTTCTCATAAAGAAATTAACCTCTTTGCAATAGTTATACAACTCAGCTATTTGATGGTGGTAAATATATAAGTGTATTTTTATATACATATATATATGTATATGTTTTTTTTTTGAGGTAAGTTCTACCATAGGGGGTAGCTCCCTGAATTAAACAAAAACAAATAGGTTCATGGCCATACTGCATCAGACTATGATACAATTTTCGTACCATCAACAATCTCCACCAACCGTGCCTCCACACCTTAGACGATCAGACTGGGGATGTCCACCAAGTAGTTGGGGATATCCTCCAAGTAGGGGAGAAGACCTAGTACCCGCCAGGGCTAACTTCACGCAATCATAGAATGTGAATCGTGTGTCGAATCGGAAAAAAAAATTATGGGTTTTTTTCGCCCATGAGTTAAGAGCTTATAACTAAGCTTTTGGCTTCTAGGCAATTCGGTAGAGTGCGGGAGCATTGGATATGTGCGTGGAGGTAAAAAAGAGACCTTTTAGAGGTGCCGTTCGCTCCCCGCCACCTAACGTCCTAGTACCCGCCAGCTACAACCACCAATTTTTTTTTTCAAAAACACCTAAATATGTCACTATTAACATTTAAATAAAACTATTATATCATTCAAATTCGCTCAAAAGTCAATGGGCCTAAATCATGTTGGCACCTTAAAAAATCATTTTTGTGCCCATTAAAAATCACTCCTACATATTAATCTCCTTACCCTAGCACCGAACACCAAACACATTACACCCCAATTAATCTTCATTTGGGGTCCGATGTAAGCATATGAGTAATGTTTTTTTCGGTGGGCACCATCATTTTTTCGTGCGTGCTCTCTGGAAGGTTCTCACGGTGATGGAAGCGATCACCGACTGGTCTCCATGCCCATGGAAGCGAACGCCATCTAGTCTCCATGACTCCTACACAGGTAACATCAAACATCATTTTCCTTTGAAAATTCAAACAATGGTATTGGTTAATCATTTTCTTTTGCATTTTCATGACCCGTGAAGGGTTTATGCAATGATTGAAAAATTATTACTGCTTGTTTATTAAATAAATTATTCCTCTTACACGCATTTCCGCCATGTGCTATTTGATTTTGTTGGCTAATGGTGCTAGTGTTTTACACATGGGTTTTTCTGGGGTTAAATAATTTCCTCTCCCTGTTTTACCGCATACTCATGGCCTCGTAAAGTTCATTGTATCATGATTTTGTCTACATAAATGATAGGGGAATTTTGTGGGTTTGACCACATGTCTACAAAAAATGATTACTGGTCTTCATCAACCTTTTTACAAAAAAACCATGTGAATACGAGCATAAATCAGCAAACCCATTTAGTATACACCATTTTTGTGAACACCCTTGCATTGTTTTTCCAAATACGGGTTTTCTTGGGGTTAAATGATTAAATACGACTTGGTAAAGTCGACTGTATCATGATTTTGTATGTAGAAATGGTGAAGAAACATGTCTGCAAACAATGATTAATGGTCTGCATCTACCTTTTTATAAAAAACCCATGAGCATACAAGCATAAATCGACAAACCCATTTAGTATACACCATTTTTTGTGAAAACACTTGCTTTGTTTTTCTAGATACTGGTTTTTTTGGGGTTAAATGATTAAATATGACCTGCTAAAGTCGACTGTCTCATGATATTGTCTCCAGATATGATGAGGAATTTCCTGAGTTTGACCAGATGTCTGCAAATTTCTGAAAACCCTAGTGTATTCCTACAAGTGAGGAATTATTATTATGAAACCCTTGGTTAATTTCTTGTGCACATTTCTGAAAACCCAAGTGTGTAAACAATCTACTTCTGTTAAAATTTATATCCTATTGTTATTGAATATAGCACAACTTCTTTCATCTACTGTACAATATATATATGTGTGTATATATGTGCACACACACACACATATATATATATATGTCTTTATGTATGTGTAAACATACATGCATACATATATATATATGTATGTCTGTATGTATGTACATATATACATGCATACATACATATATATATATATGTACATGTCTGTATGTATGTACATACATACATAAATACATACATACATATATGTATGAATGTATGTATGTATGTATGCACATACATATATATGCCTTCCATCACCATGAGAACCTTCTAGAGAGAGCACACGGTAAAATGATGGAAGATAATGGGGTACCCAAATAAACATCACATCCATAATGCATAATTCACTCATATCATCTCTAAAAACCTACGTAACTGGCATCTACAAATTCATTTTTTCAAACAAATTCAAATTTCAAACTCAACAACCAAATTGAATGCATTCAATTGCCACACTCAAATTCCTAAATAAGAGGGGGAAAGCAGCCAGTTTCATTTGTTATATGTGACAACTTGTTCTTTGCATCCTCTGCACATTCCTTTGCAGTTTCAGTCTGGTACTTTATACACATTCTACTTATAGTTATTTTCATGAACTATGCATTCAACATTTATATTTATGCAGTGTCTTCTTACTTTCACGAACTGTTCATTTAACATTTATATTTATGCACTGTCTTTTTACTTTACTTTATAAGTAAATAAGAGGTCTTTTTTGTTGTCTTTACAAGATCTGCAAAATGAATTCTCCTAAGTTTTGCAACAATTATTTTATATCATTTTCTACGTTTCCTTTGGCTGTCCAATACAAGAGACTATCATTTCAATACGTTTCCTTTGGCTATTCAATACAACAGACTAGCATTTGTTTATATTTTTATACATTCCATTGCACATACAACAGGCTAGCATACATATATTTGTCATTTTACATTCTGTGTCTCTTGTTCATTCAGCAAATTGATATATATGTGCGTATCATTTGTCTATCCTTTGGGAATGCAAACAATGGTACTGGTTAATCATTTTCTTCTGCATCTTATTGAATTTGTAAAAGAATGTGTACAATGTTATTTATATATATATACCTGTAAAACACACATTAAGCAGTGTGTTTCAAATTGTAAATGAATCTTTGCAATGTTTTATACATTCATTTACAAATTATGTGTCTATTGTCTCTTGTTCATTGAGCAGATTGATATATATGTTTGTTTCCTTTAACTATCCTTTGAAAATGCAAACAATGGTACTAGTTAATCATTTTCTTCTGCATCTTTCATGACCCGTGGAGGGTTCATTCGATGATTGAAAAATTATTATTGCTTGTTTATGAAATAAATCATTCCTCTTACACGCATTCTCACCGTGTGCTACTTGATTTTGTGGGTCATGGTGCTATTTTTTTCTCCCACATTGCATGTATTAATGTATGTATGTATGTATATATAAAGTTGTCTATCCATGCTATGAGGTAACAACAAACATCATTCTCCTTTCAAAGTGTATGTATGTATGTATGTGCATACATACATACATACATACACACATACACACATACATATATATGTGTATGTATGTATGTATGTATGTATGCACATTGTACACATTCTTTTACAAATTCAATAAAATGCAGAAGAAAATGATTAACCAGTACCATTGTTTGCATTTCGAAAAGGATAAGCCCAAGATACAAACATATATATCAATCTGGTCAATGAATGTATGTATATGCATGTATATGTATACATATGTACATACATACATATATAATGTATGTATGCACATACATACATTATATATATATGTATGTACGTATGTATATGCATATATGTGTGTGTATGTATGTGTATTCATACAGTATGTATGTATGCACATACACACACACATATATATGTGTGTATGTATGTGTATTCATATAGTATGTATATATGCACATACACACACACACACACACACACACACACACACACACACATATATATATATATATGTATGGTATGTATGCACATACATACATATATATGTATGTATGTACATACATACATATATATATATATGAATGTATGTATATATTTATGTATGTATGTATGTATGTATATATGTATATACATACATTCATACATATATATGTATGTATGTATGTATGCACATACATATATATATATGAATGTATGTATATACATATATACATACATACATACATACATACATAAATATATACATACATATATATGTATGAATGTATGTATATACATATATACATACATATACATACATACATAAATATATACATACATTCATATATATGTATGTATGTATGTACATACATACATACATACATATGAATGTATGTATATATTTACGTATGTATGTATGTATGTATGCACATACATATATATATGTCTTCCATTGCCATGAGAACCTTCCAGAGAGAGCACGCGGTAAAATGATGGAAAATAATGGGGTACCCACCAAAAAAAACATTAGTCATATGCTTAAATCAGACTCCAAATGAAGATTAATTGGGGTGTAATGTGTTTGGTGTCCAGTGCTAAAGTAAGGAGATTAATATGTAGGAGTGATTTTTAATGGGCACAAAAATGTTTTTTTAAGGTGCCAATGTGAATTAGACCCATTGAATTTTGAGCGGATTTGAATGATATAATAGTTTTATTTAAATGTTAATAGTGACACATTTAGGTGTTTTTTAAAATTTATTTGCAATGTATATCAGAGATTTTCTGCAATGTATATGTTTATATGAATACATGCATATATGCTTGTGTTTCTATGAATGTTTACATGTATGCTTGTGTTTGTATGACTGTATGCATGCATACAAACATGCAAAAAATCACAGATATATAAGGCTCCCCAAATAAACATCAAATCTTAATATAATGCAGAATTCAGTGATTAATTATGTGTTGTTGTACATGCATTATTTCAAATGTTGTATGATGTTTGTATGTTACTAGCCTCAGTTGTGACTACCCGTGGCTATAAATATTTTCTTGTAGGCACGAGAGAACAAGGAGAGGTAGTGCAACAATGTTTAGGGTGGGCAGTTTGATAAATGTGTTTGTCAACACACCAAATAATTAAGGATTTTTTGTTCAAATGGCTCCATGTTTCAATTATTTTTCTATATTGTTCACTAACTAGTATGTCTTTGGTATTTATTTCAATAACTATTGTCCATGCTTGTTTGTTCTGGTAGGCATGTCAAATGGCTAGGAGGCTTTAAAGAGCATGTCAAATTGCAAGATTATATTTCAGGTAAAGTCTTTCAAGACTTTACTTTGGCTGTGACCCGATGGACATAGTGTTCATTTATAATGCTCATTTTTCATATTCATTGTAAACTTACATTTAAAATTTACAATTAGATTGATTTCCAAGTGTAGGTGTTGAAAAATTTATAATTTCAAATAGATTATTTTTTGGATATGCTGCATATAGATGTATAGATATATGTATGCATATACTTAGTTGTGTATACACACGTACATATATGTATGTATGTATGTATGTATGTATGTATATACATACATACATATATATACATACATACATATATATATATTTACATACATACATATATATATTTACATATATGTATGCATGTATACACAACTATGAAGGTTGTAAAGAGCATGTCAAATTAGAAGATGACATTTTAGGTCAAGTATTTCAAGAGTTTACTTACATATATGTATGCATGTATATATATGATGTTCATTTTTCTTATTCATTGTAAAATTACACTTATAATTTACATTTAGATTGATTTCCACTTACACTTACAGTTACAATTTTATATTTGTACATAATTTTTTGAACTTCATTTACATACATTTCTTAGTGTACATTTATATTTCCAACAATGTTAGTTAGATGAATAAAACAAACACATATCCAACAAAATTATTGATGAATACAACCAACACAAAATCGATTTCGAATCACAAAAGCATAGATCATTAACTTTAAACATGATTAAGACAAAGTTGGAAAGAAGACAAGGAGTCTTCAGTCTTAGAAAAAAGACACTGACAGACATCAAAGTATTATAAGTTGACTACAAACTACCATTCAGTTCTACAAAATTGGATAGTTGTATCCTTTAGCTATCCAATACAACAGACTACTAACCTTTGGCTGTCCAATACAATAGACTAGCATTCGGTTTTACAAAAAACACTCTAGCACACTTCAAGGTCAAAATTTTGACAACAAAAAATCCTAATCAGACATTCACAGATCTGATTAAGAAGTGGTGTTTCCTTGGGGTTCAACTGACTCTGCATCAACTGGAGAAGATGTTAATGACTGTAGATTTTTTTGTATGGCACTTGCGATACAAGCAAGCAATGCATGATTTGCCTTTGGAGTGAGTTATAACTATGGAGAGTAGCCTTTAGAAGACCCATTTTGTATGCTGCTAAGAGCAGTAAAGGCTAGAGCCAAAATGTTAACCATGTCCCTTAAAATTGGATGTTGACTTGGAAGAGGAGTTGTAGGAGTACTCTTACTTCTGTTTCTTTCTACTCTTTCTGCCTACTTTTCATTTTCCTTCAACTGTCGAGCAATCTTTGCTTGCTCCCTTTGAAACTCCTTTTGATGTTGCTGCCTCAACTTCTCCTCTGTAATTTTCTATTTTTTTGCAGCACGCTCCAATCTGTTTGCCTCCCTCTGTGCGAGGATTGCTTCTCTTTCTGTCTTCTTTTCAGCTATTTGCTCCCTTTTCCTTTGCTGCAATTCTTGGTTTCTTCATTTTTGTGCCTCTTGTTCATTCAGCAAATTGAAGAAATCATCTGATGTCAAAATTTGAGACTGCCTACTAAGGCGTAAGACCCCATTGCGACCTGTATTAGATGATTGGTGCACCCTTTTCATTGGGAGTTGCAAAAAAATGCTTCTCCTGCTTGCTGGTTGCTGATCATTGACTTCTGTGCATGGCACATAGTCAACCTCTTCGTCACTTGAGTCATTACCTTCGAGTCCATCCTCATCATCATTTGCAGCCTCCTAATTTCTCCCAGTTGTGAAGTAATGGATGACATCTTTAGGATCAACATCTGGTGGTGATGGCATGGACAACCCTTCATCCACTTGACTGAAATTGAGATGTACCCCTAGGTTCAAAGCTGCATCTTGAAATTCAGATGGCAGATTGAGACTCTCTTCATTTTCAACTACCTGACTACATGAATGAACTGGTTCTTGTTCAATTTCTGTTGCTTCAATGTTTTCTGGGCAATATCCTTCTTCACTTGTTGGATTGGGGGTTATGCTTGCAGAAAAGGTGTCCACAAACTGTCCAATCTGATCCTCATTCCAACCTACTATCCTCAAACATGTTTCTGCTACCATGAACTGTGCCTCATCATCAGCTGTATCACCCTCTATTTCTGCTCCCAATGTGGTTCTTTCCTCTTCAACTACGAAAGCTTGGCTTGGCCCCATATCGAAGTCAAGTGCATGTCTATTCAATGGCCAAATTACCGTTCTTCGAAAACCACTTGCAATGTTATTAGAGGTCAAAGCTTGTGCAAAAGCTTTGCTGGCAAGTGTTGCCAACTCTACCCTTCCAATGTCAAGTTGAGGATTTTCAAAGAGCCATATACTCCTTTGTTGTTTGAAGTAGTTGTTAAATGGTGAGAACACACTAACATCAAAGGGCTGCAATTTGTGGCTGCAATGTGCTGGAAGTGTGAGCAAATCTATTCCCATAGTCTTTGCTTAATCAATCATTTTGAATGCAACATGGCTGCCATGACCATCAAAGATGAGAAGTTGTCTATTGGATGGTGAAACCCCTCCTGGGACATTTCTTGCAAAGTGTTTTAACCATTCCACAAATAAATCTTTGGTCATCCAAGCATGCTCTTAGATTGCCATGCATGCCCTTGGTTCACAGTTAACAATATAGTTTCTAATGTTCCTTTTGGACTTGAACAAATAGTAACCAGGTATAGCTTGACCTACTGCATTAACACAAGATAGAACAGTGATCCATTCTCTGCTTTTAGCAATTAATTGTGGAACACATTTCATCCCTGTTTTTGCAATAACTCTCATTGCACAATTTCTGCTAGCCTACACACCTGTTTCATCGCAGTTCCATATTTTGTTGGGCCCATAATTATGTTTGTTGTACAACTCCTCCAAGTTATCATAGAATGAAGAAACTATTTCTAGGCATAGCATTATAGCTCGATTTGTGTCCAGTCCTTCGGGTGTTTGAATTGTTAGATCGAGATGCCTTTGACGAAAGCCAACCCACCATGACCTCCCTGGTATCCCATTTGTGAATGGGTTAGGCCTTGCTCCAACCATTTGGGACACCGTTGACTTAAGTTGTGACACTTGAAGGCCATGGCCAATATTAGCCATATCTTTACACCACTGCACAATTTCAGCTTCTTCTTCATCACTTAGGATTGTTCGGGGCCCCCTTTTTTTTGTGGATGTCACACCATTGAGCCATGCCCACAAATTGCTAGGCGGGATTCCCCATTTGATCGCTGAACCTCTGATTGACATTCGATTGTCCTCAACATCTGCAATGGCTTTTTCCACGTCATCCATAGACCAAGTTTTCATGCACAGATCTGGGGTTGTCACATGGTCAGCAGGTGGCTGTTCCATTTCTACCTCAGTATTATGAACAACAGGTTCAAAACCATCATTTTCATTGGTCTGTTGTGCATTTTCAGAAATATCTTCCTCGTTGGTGTTCACTGCTGGCTCTTCATCAACAACATCTGGAACATTGAATGTCACTCCACGAGGTACTCTAATCACGCACCTCCCAGTCGATCTCTTCCTCTTCTGGCCTGGTGCCATGATTGTCAGTGATCCTGTACATTGTAAGCCATGAAGAGTCAGAAAACTGTGATCCTATACATATAATTAGACAAATATAATTACAAAGAAAATCACTGATATATAGTGCAAAATAGAAAACAGTGCTAAATGTGTCACTACTAACATTTAAATAAAACTATTATATCATTCAAATCCGCTCAAAAGTCAATGGGTCTAATTCATGTTGGCACCTTAAAAAATCATTTTCCTGCTTATTAAAAATCACTCCTACATATTAATCTCCTTACTTTAGCAGCAGACACCAAACACATTACACCCTAATTAATCTTCATTTGGAGTCCGATTTAAGCATATGAGTAATGTTTTTTTTGGTGGGTACCCCATTATTTTCCATCATTTTACCGCGTGCTCTCTCTGGAAGGTTCTCATGGCGATGGAAGGCATATATATATGTATGTGCATACATACATACATACATACATTCATAAATATATATGTATGTATATATGTATGTATGTATGTGCATACATACAGACATACATAAATTCATAAATATATATATGTATGCATTTATGTATGTATGTACATACATAGAGACATACATATATATATGTATGCATGTATGTTTGCACATACATAAAGACATATATGTGTGTGTGTGTGTGCACATACATACACACATATATATATTGTACAGTAAATGAAAGAAGCTATGCTATATTCAATAACAATAGGATATAAATTTTAACAGAAGTAGATTGTTTACACAATTGGGTTTTCAGAAATGTGCACAAGAAATTAGCCAAGGGTTTCATAATAATAATTCCTCACTCGTAGGAATACACTAGGGTTTTCAGAAATTTGCAGACATCTGGTCAAACCCAGGAAATTCCTCATTATTTCTAGAGACAATATCATGAGACAGTCGAGTTTACCAGGTCGTATTTAATCATTTAACCCCAAAAAAACCCGTATTTGGAAAAACAAAGCAAGGGTTTTCACAAAAAATGGTGTATACTAAATGGGTTTGGCGATTTACGCTCATATGCACATGGGTTTTTTATAAAAAAGTCGATGCAGACCATTAATCATTGTTTGCAGACATGTGCTCAAACCCACAAAATTCCCCTATCATTTCTGCATACAAAATCATGATACAATGGTCTTTACAAGACCATGAGTACACGAAAAAACAGGGAGAGGATATAATTTATATATATATGTATGTATGTATGTGCATACATACATACATACATACATACACGTTGAAAGGAGAATGATGTTTGTTGTTACCTCACACCATGTACAAACAACTTTATATATACATACATACATACATATATATATGTATGTCTATATGTATGTATGTGCATACATACATACATGCATACATATATATATAAATATATGTATGCATGTATATATGTATGTATGTATGTGCATGCATAAAAACATACATACATCCATACATGCAATTTGGGAGAAAAAATAGCACCATGACCCAACAAAATAAAATAGCACACAGCGAGAATGCGTGTAAGAGGAATGATTAATTTCATAAACAAGCAGTAATAATTTTTCAATCATCGAATAAACCCTTAACGGGTAATGAAAGATGCAGAAGAAAATGATTAACCAGTACCATTGTTTGCATTTTCAAAGGATAGTTAAAGGAAACAGACATATATATCATTCTGCTCAATGAACAAGAGACAACAAACACATAATTTGTAAATGAATGTATAAAACATTGCACAAATTCATTTACAATTTGAAACACACTGCTTAATATGAGTTTTACAGGTATATATATATAAATAACATTGTACACATTCTATTACAAATTCAATAAGATGTAGAAGAAAATGATTAACTAGTACCATTGTTTGCATTCCCAAAGGATAGACAAATGATACACACATATATATCGATTTGCTGAATGAACAAGAGACACATAATGTAAAATGACAAATATATGTAGGCTGGCTTATTGTATGTACAATGGAATGTATAAAAATATAAACAAATGCTAGTCTGTTGTATTGGACAGCGAAAGGAAACCTATTGAAATGCTAGTATGTTGTATTGGATAGCCAAAGGAAATGTATTGAAATGCTAGTCTCTTGTATTGGACAGCCAAAGGAAACGTAGAAAATGATATAAAATAATTGTTGCAAAACTTAGGAGAATTCGTTTTGCAGATCTTGTAAAGACAACAAAAAAGACCTCTCATTTACTTATAAAGTAAAGTACAAAGACAGTGCATAAATATAAATGTTAAATGAACAGTTCATGAAAGTAAGAATACACTGCATAAATATAAATGTTAAATACACAGTTCATGAAAATAACTATAAGTAGAATGTGTATAAAGTACCAACCTAAAACTGCAAAGGAATATGTAGAGGATGCAGAGAATAAGTTGTCACAGCCTGTGCAGAGGATGCAGAGAATAAGTTGTCACAGATAACATATGAAACTGGTTGCTTTCCCCCTCTTATTTAGGAATTCGAATGTGGCAATTGAATGCATTCAATTTGGTTGTTGAATTTGAAATTTGAATTTGTTTGAAAAAATGAATTTGTAGATGCCAGTACGTAGGGGTTTTTAGAGATGATATGAGTGAATTCTACATTATATTTGGATTTGATGTTTATTTGGGGAGCCTTACACCTATATTTAATTGTGCAGGTACCTACAGGAAATGAAGTAAATACATATATCTGCCAGGGAGTGTGTGGAAGATTGTGCATTTCAAATCCCATAGAGTTAATAGGAGATTGTGATTATGTCATGTAAAGCACCATTAAGTGTGCATGTGTAGTTGTAAATATAAAATGTAATGAGGGACAAAATTTTGCAAGTGGGGGTATTTGTAACAGTAAATGTTTTAAATTAAATTGTAAATGAGCCTTTTTATGTGCAAGTTGACTTTATTTATAAATCAAAAAGCATGTTTAGCTGTCTATTATGATTGGTGAGTTACTCATTGTGTTATGAGCAGCTATTGGTGTTGTTGTAATTTTTTATTTGTTCAAATAAAGTTTTGTACTGGGTCAAAGTTAATTTTTTTTTGGGGGGTGGAGTGAGCATGGAGGTGACAGTTATTCAATGGGGGGCGGTAACAGGGTCTTCTCCCCTAGTTATATTTATTTTATCCTCTTCCGTTTCTTGTGAGGTCGAGGAAGAGGAGCTTGGATATTCTTGATCGTTTGCTTTATGGAATACGAAACAGAATTGGTGGGTGTTCCATTAACTTATTTTTTTTATCTCCATTCCAAGCTCTAATTTTATTATCTAATTATGTTTGCTTATTATTTTGTTTTGATGGTTGGAATGATTTGGAGTAGGGTGGGGATAGAGTTGCCCCAAATTGAAGCAGACATCCACATTGGGAGCAGGGCTCTGATATTACTCCCAAAGCCAGAAGAAAAAGTATATAAAGCAAAACTTAGAAGCTTTCTTTTTGTTTACCTCTCTGTCATGGTAGGAATTGTTCTAAATGCCATGATAAGAGAGTGGCTCGGGTTCGAACCACGATTCTGCCAATGACCCAATGTGGAAGTGAGCAAATCCCCACTGCTGTCATTGGGCTTTGAAATAATGGTCTAGAGAGACCTCCGCCAGTTAATAGAGGATTTGAGGGCCCCCCACACGAACATGGTCATTGTCTCTTGATTCATTTGAAAAAGTTCTCCATTTAGAAGTCTCATCAATAGAATGAGCTTCCAACACAAGCCCACATTGCACACACATTGTGTCTCCTATAGCATGGTCCAAAACTACTTCAGTTGGCTTCTTACAATTTGGATACAATTCCTCTAACATCTTCACTGTTGATTTAATTTTCTGTATCAATTTTTAGCTGTTTTGAATTAATTTGCATTTCTGTTGTAGAGGGTTTGTCGAGTTTTCTATATTTAGTTTCTAACGGTGCTCTTTGTTTTGGTGAGAATGTTTTTGGTATGAGTAAGGATATTTTTCAAGATGTTTTGTGCTTGTTTAGTTTTGTCTCCAAACCCTAGGTTTATATGGTTTTCTAAATACTTTCTTTTAAATTTGCATTCCCTAGATTCATATAGTATTGTGCATCAAGTTTTGAAAATGTGTAGAAATGGCGGAAGTTGCAAATGGGGGCTCAAAATCCTCAAAATCTTCTCGCAACAGCTACAAAATAAATTTAGTATAACATATTTGTTTTTATTTTTCAAAATAAAAATCCAATATCAAATAACAAAAACTTAGACCAATGTTCCACTTTTGATAGTCTTCCTATATCCAAACGAATGCCATACAGTTTGGATTTGTTTATTTTCTTGGCTTGTTTGGTGTTGGTAACTATAGTAGAAGAGCACAACAGGATTTTTCTGTCACTTTACTCTTACCTTTTTGGGTCACTATTAAAATGCATATAAATGAATGAGTGTTGTTTTCCAAGAAATGAACATTTAACAACACCAGAAATGAAAGTTTCAATGGCTTTTGAAAGTTTCAATGGGTATATTTGGTTTTCAAAATTTGATCATTTGTACTTGTGGCCAAGGCCATATGTTTCCTTTTGTTTGAAGATCAGAATGTTAATGTTGTTGAAACAATTAAGTTCATCCAAAACTGACTCCACTGTGACATTGAGATAATTATTTAGTTTCAAATTCAATTTAGAAATGAAAGATTTATGGGATTTTTCATGTATGATACTTCTCATTGACATTAACTAAACAAACTCAAGCTTCATGATTGTCGAGCCTTGTTGAAATTGAGTCCTTATTAGCTTGGAACGAAGTGATGATTCACAACATGCAGTGGTTGAAGCAAAAAAATAGATATTTATTTATTTCTATGTTATAATAACTTAATGGGTACCATTTCACAGAATTGGTTTTCAGCTTATCTTCTATACAAATTAAGATAGTTGTTGTATTCTAAGGCTGTGCACTTTGTAAAATCTTGAGCTAAGTCACCTACCATGATTTCAGTGATTTTTTTTTGGAAATATTTAGAAGACCATATCACTTTTTGCTGTGTTTTATTTCATTCTAAAATAGATTTGTTGTTATCTGGTAAATGAATGGTTATGTGGTTTTATCTATGGCTACTTTCATATATAATATTATTGTTATACCTAATGTTAGATCCTTATCTGTTTCTTCACATGGAGATATTTTGAACTGTAAAATGAATTTTACATTTATTTGGTGGTTTAATTTTTTTTCCTTGCTCTTGAGGTTATTTTTGTGACAATTTTCCATACATAATTATTTAGTATTGAATGTATATCAGCTACTGTTGAAGTTGTAAATGCAATGATTGCCAGAGCTATTTTCACGTAGAGTTCGAACAGTAAAGATTGGATTATCTTCATATATTAAACTTAATAGATTCTTCTTTGGAAAGCTTATACATTGTGCAATACATATTTCCTCATAGTTTTATGCCATTATACTGGCTTTTGTACTTTAAAGACCAAATGTCAAGGCAAGGGATTGGTGTGACACAAATGACTAAAATTTTACAAGATTGTGTTGAATAAGTGACAACATCTTGGTTTGGTTACTTGGTTAGGGTTGAGTGGTCAAATTTGGTACCAATATACTTTTGATAGTATTATATTCTTTTTTGAAACCACGTGTCTATTCAAAAAATCAGGGGTGCTACGTTTGGGAGATCATTTTATTGACTTATAATATGGTACACCGGCTTGATGTTTACTATATAATATGAACCTGTACTGCAGAGGGAACACCCTAACCCTATAGGAAATTCCAACCTACATCAGGTATGCGAAATGAGTAAGCAACCTTTCAAACATTTTACACAGTTATCCCCTAATAAGTTGAGGCAACACTGACTTTAAATAATGTCCATGCAAAACTCCAGTGTGGTTGCATTAGGTGTAGCTTTAGTACTAAATAATGTCATTCCACAAATCAAAACAAACCTCTTTTTTGACTCCTTCACATGTCTAATGTTTGGCGTTTGTGATTGCTATAGTTGTTGCTGTCACACTTAAAAGCCTCCCCTGAATTTTACACTATGTTGTGAGGAATTTGGGGATTTGGGTTGTTTGGTTGTCTTTGCAAATTCGAGATTTTGTTGCTGCTTTCTTTGGATAGTTATGTTTTTTTTTGTATCAGTCATGGAGCGGTTTGATCATGTTGATCTGGATAACGAATATGATAAATTGAGAATTTGAATGAATCCTCCTAGGTTTTTAAAACTTCTTTCATTGGAGGATTAATGAGTAGGAAATCACTATGCATTTTATACATACTACCATTGAATATTTCCAATGTTACATAAATGATAGTGAGTTCCATGACTGCTTTCCGTTAGTGGCATATGAGGAGGACTTAGTATTTCCTAACACTGTAATTCCATGACCGCTTTCTGTTTAAATTTTCAATACTTATAAGGTGGTCGAATTCGGTCAAAACTTTAAGCGATGACTATTCTACGCTGTGATGTGGTATCCATTAGCTTCCATTTGTCACAGTTCGCATTGTTGGAATTTCACCTAACTCTCGCACGTCAACTAGGCTCATACCGTACAACCATGCCATCATCGACTTCAGCTTCCGGTACCTTGGTTTTCACCGCCATTACACCACCGAGCATTTCACTACTCGCGGTACTGCTGTGCTCACCACGACACCGTGACTCTTCATCATGCTCTCTGTGGTGGCACGGTTTATTGCCACACCGTGGTCCCTTGTTTCCTCCTCTGCGGTCTCATGGTTCCCTCTCTCTGCTCACCACCGCACTGCGGCTATCCGTTTGGCCGACCGCGGTAGCGCGGCTAAACCGCGACCCCGCGGCCTTTCTTCAAAGCTCTTCAGTTCGACGACTTCAGTGCCACCCCGTGGTCTCCCTCATGACCTCCCACAGTTGAGCGGTACCCCCACGACACTGCTAGGCCTTTCTCTCTCCTCTTTGGTAATACAGTTTGGATCTTTTTGGCGGTAGTGGTTGTGGTGTCCGAGTTGGCTACATTTAAATCAATAAGATGGTTATTTATATCGATTGGACATGTTTTAATATGGTTCGAACATGTTTTTTATGGCATAATTTAATTGCCTTTAATATTGTAATTAATCTGTCTTGCCGTGACTTTTGATTTATATTATTTTTGGGGTTGTAATTTTAGTGAGAAAAATTAAAAATTTGCTTAGAAGAAGCAAAGTAAAATTTGTTGTTGTTTTATGAGAAAATTTTATGAATATAATATAATAATTTTTCTGTGTAATTTTTTTTTTTGTCTCTGCCTCTACTCCTTCGCACATAGTGTTAGGGAATTCGAAGAGTCATAAAATTGTTACGGTCAAATATTAATTTTCATTCAACTATATTTATCCCGTCTAATCAATCAAACAATTGTTTACATGGTTCTGAAAAGCAATTTCTCCTCATTCAATTTTTCAGAGATAGAAAGAATAGGAGATTTTTCCTCGTTAGCGATTACCAGGTTTCAAGGTTTTGATGAACATGGCCAATAGATATGTGTTGAGGATTAGGGGTATAGCTTATGCTAGTTAGTTCTTGCTATGGATTGACGAGTGGGTGATTGGAGCTTGTGGAAAAATTATTTATGGAAATATAGTCCAAGGTTTGATAGTATTCATCTTGATTCACAAGACTCTCATTGTCATCATAGTGGTTATGTTTTGGTTAACAAGGCTAGTGCCATTATGATCATCAAATTCAAGTTTTTCAATTTGACTAGAAAACCCATCAAAGTAAACTGGAAGAATGCTTATAAAATTATATTAGGATGGATAATAGGACGATTGGTATTGTGGATGTAGGATAAGTTTTGAAAGATTGAGATTTGGATGCAAAAGATGGTATTTTGTAATTTATAGGAAGCGTATTTTGGGATTGGTTGAGTTGGTGGGTAATGGTTGGCATCTAAATATTGGATAGAGGTGAAAAAAACGAATATTTTTTTGGGTAATTGTTTTTGGATTTTGGATTGTTTATGATTTATTTTATTTTTTATCCTTTAAAAAACTAAGTAATTATTCACATAAAATAAAATTTGAAAGAAAAAATTCTAAGACTTGGAAGGATAATCTTTCCCTTTTGAATTAAGGTGGGGAGGTTTTAATCTCACATTGACAAACATACAAGACACAAAAACAATCCTAGAACTATTTAAGTAGTTGTGCCAATCTTTGTGGGCCCACATATATGCAACATATTTAGTGGCGGATAATCAAGAAATACATGGTCATGTACCACCTTTACACCCCTTACCTTGGAGATGAAAGCCTCACCCAAAGTTAGCTGAATCTCCCCACTTTGGAAGCACTTTGTAAATTATTAGGCCTAACTAATATCTGATGCATCACAAGGAATGATGGTCAAAGGTTTGATACTAGGTTATATAGGCTTATAGGGTAATCCTTGGTCCACTAGAAGGGAAAAATAAAGCTTAATTTATGAATATTAAAGTGATAATTCCAAAAGCATAAAAGAAGCTCGGTTAACCCACCTTTCTCCTTCACTTACCCAAGGTATTAGGTTCTTGGTAGCTTAGCTCAAATAAACACATTAAAAATTATAAGAGGAATTTCCTTCTATTCACCCCCCACATTTTATACTCCATTAGAACACTAGAATTGAGGTTGTAACTTGATGAAGAAGTACAAGGAAAACCTCCTTAAAATAAACTTGGGAAGAAGTAACTATTTCCTATTCTTAGATCATGTGACAATGCAAGATAAGAGCATACACAATCACTTCTTCGATAAAAAAAAAATTTATTTGATATCAAATAAAAACAAAAATAGAAAATAAAAAATAAAAAATAAAAAATCTCCATTAAAATATTTTCTTCATGTCATTCTGCAAAATAACAAGATTATATAAATTAGAATTTTTTATTCATTATCTTGAATAAAAGATACTTTTCAAAGTTTTATTATTTTTCCAAGGAATAACGTTGTATTCAAATTATTAGATAAAATATTATAAAATTAAAATTAGACATCATGATCAAATTGTTCACAATAAATCTAATAAATCAAATAAGACTATTTTAACTTAGTGGTCAACACTAGAATTCTTATTTTAAAAATTTAGATTCCAAAGGTCTTTTCTATTAATATTATCTATTGTGAGATGATTTGATATAAATTTATGTCACTTATTAATAGCTATTTTATACAAAATACCCATTGGTGTAAATATTATCATTCAAAAATAAAGAAAAGAACTTATCATTATTTGTTGAACTTAAAATGAATATAAGGGACACATCAATTTACTAAAAGAATATCATTATCACCTTAAATCACATAGATAATATGTATACTTCTTTATGATATATTGAAACATTCATATAAAATTATGAAAATAGTACAATAAAGAAAACTTGAACCCACAAATTTGACAAGTTCATAAATAATTGAACCGCAAATTTTGAGTGGGAAAGAGGGTTCTCCAATGGGCTTCTAGAGCTTTCACCTAGAAGGTAGAGAGGAGAGTTCTCTTTCTTGCACTAAAACTTGGAGGTTCATTCAATATTGATTGCTAAATGTGATTTGAAGAGTATCTATATGAAGGCCTTACATGCAATGAACTGAAGATGGAAACAAACTAATTATTGAATGCAAACTAATGAAACTTAGATTATTTGAAAACACATGATGATATGCAAAAGGATAGAGTAAAGACTATACAAGACAAGATAAGAGGACAAATAAGAAAATTTCACCTGGAAACTGATAAGGGTTGAAGTAGGAATTGTAGAAGCCTCTGAAATTTTAGAAAATCTACTTTTTAGGCCAATTGGGATACTTACGCCAAGTTGGGCAACTTAGTTCCAGTTCTGGCAAACTGCTCTGGGCTCTATTCTAGCCAACTGGGTACCGAAATCTCCAAAAATCCTTAATAGAATAATGCAGTGGGACTAAGTCGCCACCATTGGCGACTTAGTCCATTTCAACTTTTATGAGAATCGAAAATTGGAAATGGAAACCTATAGTCTGCAATATGCTTTCTCACTGAAATATGACTCTAGATCTACAAAATAACCTACAAACAAAATGTATTTTTGTATCTAATGTGGGGTTTGCTTTGGTCAAACCCCTAGTTGGTATTTAAACTTTGAAAGAGATAAGAAATTAGCATAAAACCCTAGCCCTAAGTGTGTCTAAGACTAGGAAATCTAAAGTATGATGAAACCGTATTCTAATGTGTAAGAGTACGATGCATATAATGAAGCTAAGACAATGCAAGACTCATTCTAAAAGACTTAGATAACATTAGAAATGAATATTATTGACATGCAAACCTTCCTTAGGCTGAAGATAGAGAGAAAATGGAAGATGGAACCACTTTGAAAAAAAGTCTTTAGATTGATTTGATGGCTAGTTGCATCTCCTCAACCTAGATTTCTCCACGATTCTCCATAGACATTCATGATCAGTCCTTTGCAATGTGAGATCTTGAGTGAGAAGTGAGCTTGAAGACCTGCAAAAACCCTAGTTTTCTGCCCTAAGCTTCAAATTTGCTATAGAAAGAGTAATGAATCTTCTTGTGGAAGATGTTCAACACTTGATTCTTGAGTTTGCTTGTGAAAAATGACTAAAAGTCTTGGAAAATGACCTAGAAACATGTATTTATAAGCAAAAATACCTAATTGTTGGTTATTTTGACCTAAGAGGCTGACACCCATCAAGAATTTTAACCAAGTCAGAGATTTTCCCTCTCAAAAATGCAAATAACCCTAAAAGGGACTAAGTCGCCACCTTGGGAGACTTAGTCCCACTAGGGGTTTTTGAGGTGGGATTTGTGATATTTGAGTGATTTTGATGTTGTTTGTCGAGACTTGTATGATTTATTAGGTGAAACAGGCCTCAAGGTCAAAGATAACGAGTCTTAGGGGCCTATAAATGCTGTTTTAGGAGAGTCATTGATGCAAGGGTTTCTAAAGTAGGACCAAATTAGGCACAAAATTATCCTTTTCTTCAAAGGTATACAATTTTTGGTGACACATTTAGCCCCCACTTTAGCACCCATATGATTTTATGTGCATATGTAAGCTAAAGGACTCTAAACAATGCACTTTGTTTTCATAAAATGATACTCATTCAAAGGTGGGAGAATGAAGCCCCTAGTCTAGTTATCTACAAAACCACAATGTTAGGAACTGCATCCTACAACACAAACTCGTTAGTTGTCCAAAAATTGTCTATCTAATTCTTAGAAATCAAATTCAAGGGTAGATGTATGCCCCCCCTTGATTCTGCTTGCTTTACGAAGGTTCAATCAAGGTAGCAATCTAGCCACATCAAATGAGGACACACATATTGGAGGGAATTTCCAAGTACCATGCCATCTATCAATAGGTGATTAATTATGTAGGGTGTGGAAACATGATTCCAACACAACAAACGACATCAAAAACATAGTTCACTAGCACCGATTGTATTGTTTTGAATGAAAAGCACTCTAATATGTCTAAGAGAGTAATAATACAAATGTGCTTGCATGAGAATGAGAAAGAGTAAAAATCATGAAAATGAAGTAATTTGGCACTTACTTGTTAATTTTACCTTTTGTAGCTTGACAGTGACAAGAGAAGAGGTAAAGGTGCCTACCAAAAGAGACATCATGCCTATGAGACTAGACGAATTGAGGGACCAGGCAGTGCATGAAGAGCATTATCACAAGGTGAGTTGATTCTGCTACCTTCATATTGTGATTTTTTAATTTTAGAATGATTTATATGCATATCTAGGTTAATTTAGGATCTTGGAAGAAAAAGTTCGTAAAGTGTTGCTTTTTTTCGCAAAGTGTCCCTTTTGTTCACAAAGTGTCCCTTTTGTTCACAAAGTGTCCCACTTTTTTGCAAAGTGTCCTTTTTCTTTGCGAAGTGTCCCAAAATGGTTCTAAAGTGTCTAGGGCCTTAAAGAAATCACACTAGGACAACATTAGTACACTTTTATGATGAATTAGAGTAAAATTGAAGATATGATCTATGATTTATAGAGTATATGTTGATGTATTTGATAGGTACCCACCCATTCGCGACAACATCTGGGTGGGAGATAGTTGATATTTTTGAGAGATTTAGCCCTCGCTTTGTCAACGAAGGATACAAAGCATTTGGAGGCCATGGGGATCTAGTGGGCGTACCTCATGCTCCCCATGAGGTACCATGATGCTATGCTGATGGCATTATGCGAGCGGTGGAATGCAAATATATGCACATTCCACCTTTCGACTAGAGAGATGACAATCACTCTAGAGGATTTGCACCGTATACTCCAAGTTCCTATTCGGGGGGAGCGAGTGCACTTAGAGAGAGACCATACCTTTTGTGAGTAGTGGGTTGATATGTAGTACTTCTTGGATGGACCAATACATGATGAGAGGGTTTCATGATGAATCGACTTGGCACTATTAATTTATTCACGAGCGCCAGTGGTTAGATGGATTATGATGCATAGCGTCGCATTAGTACATTGAAAACACTACGAGAATCGACAGTTGCTTGAGATGTCAAATATTGGTTGATATCATTATTTAAAATATTGTGGACAGATTGAGCTTTTGCTATTACACTCATTAGCATGCCCAGAATGGCCACATAAGCCACGAATTTCATGCCCATTTTGAATAAGAAAATTCTTTCTACCTGCTCTTTTCCAACTCAAGCGAAAGAAACCTTTTCTTCAGATTGAGTTTGGAAAAACAATCTTGTTTGTGACTAGCAAATCACTGCACATTCTATAAATTCCAGCGTTGAATATTTCAAACTTTGTGTAAGTGTTATGTAAATGATAGTGAGTTCCATGACTGCTTTCTATTAACTACATATGAGGAGGACTTAGTAAATCCTCATTGTAATTCCATGACTACTTTTTGTTTGAATTTTGAATACTTATTAGGTGGGCAGATTCACTCAGAACTCTAAGCGTTGACTATTCTAAGCTTCCATTTGTCCCTCACTCGAGTTTTGGTTTTCCATCGTGTTACGAAGTTTTGAGTGTGATAAAATTTGCATTTATCTCATCCAATCACTTAAACAACTCCCTACATGATTTTGAAAAATTATTTCTCTTTTATTTTCTTAGGTATTTGTCCTCGTTAGAGGTTCACATGTGTCAAACTATAGATCCTTGTAAGACATTTTGATATTATTCCTTGGAGAAAATCCCTTAAGGTGTCTTTATTAGATTAATTTTTTGGTTAGGATGTGTTTGATTGCAATATTTTAGAGGACAAAGGATTGGGATAGGAGTTGGAGGCTATAAGGATTTATTGAATTTGTGGTGTGATGAGGATTTTGGATAACAATTGGTATAGGGACTTAGGAGATCATTTGGTGTTGAGTAAGGTTTTGGGTGTAGGAAAGATTTCCCTTATTAAATGTAGGAAGGTAATAAATAGGTGATTTTGCAAATTAATAGTTTAGGGAAAGCTTCCCTCCAATTCTTATGATATAAATCATCATGACATCATCACAATTTCCCATGATATTCTAGTAGTTTTATAAGGGAGTGATCGACTGATAAGTAATTATAATTGATGGGAGAGTTATGCTAGTGGATTCTTCATTTGGAGATGAAATATAGAAAAATATAGGGTTTATATTAAGGTGAATTGATCAAAATGATAAACCACTAATTTTCACTATGAAACATTCAATTATGAGGGCCAAAATGCATAAATTTAACAATAAAAAATTAATTCTAACTATTATAGCAATGGAAAGGGAAGTTTTGAGCTCACTTGAAATGATGTGTACCTTGCTGCAAGAAGCCTACTTTTAGGGCACAAAGGACTCATTCACCTTTAGTGGCGAATGGGTCCCCATTAGGGTTCCATAAATTGACTTTCAAGTTTTACTCCTCTTAGCTCACACTCTCAAATCCCTAGTTTTCATCGCTTCAGGCCTCATAGAGGACTCATTCATCTTTAGTGGTGAATGGGTCCTTTTAGAGTTTCAAAAAACTAATTTTTGGGTTTTGTAATTCAATGTCTGTACTTCCAAGTTCTCAGTGCTTAGCTCCCAAAAGTTTGAAACAAATTATGTAGAGCTCCTTTTGTAATCTTGCAATGTAGCAGCTTTGACAATTTTGCTTCAAACTTCTCCACTTGATCTTCAACTTTTAAATTTGCAAATACACATTCAAGAGGATAAAAACTTGTTGATAGTTAGTGAATAGGGGTTTGCTTAAAAGTCAAACCCCTTGTACAGGTAATTAAACCAAATGATGAAATAATAAAACTGAAACATGAAACATGAAAGTTGAAGTGATGATACCTTGGAAGTTGTCTTGGAGTGTAAATATACAAACTAACATGTAGTGACCATGAACAATGTAGATCTTGATCTCAAATTACATGTGTAACAACTACTTTCAAGTAGTTCTTCAATGCTACATCAACTATATTATCTCAATAACATGCTTGAATGCACACTATACCTTTTATGTTTTAAGTGTTAGATCTCATAAGTTTTATTGCTAATGCACTTTTATTCCTCTCCCAAAACTATTGTCCAATCATTTCTGTCATAAGGAAGTTAGGGCATTATAGTGTCCAAACCTAGTGTTGACTCACCTTGAGGGTTGCAAGTCAATTCTAATCATTTGTTGTTCTATCCCTCTTCCTAATGAAAATGGAAAAGGTGGATTTTTGATTAGGTGGACACCTTCTTTTTCTTTTTGGCATAGTTCCCTCATTTTTAGGTCTCCTATTCATTTCCACCCATTTTCTTCCATTTCAACAAGTATGCTTGGATGATCGTGCATCAATATTTTGATAGACTCGCATGAGAAAAATGAAAATATCTATGGATGCTATCACCTTGTAAAAATTTCAACCATTAAATTCTCAATCATCTAAGGGAAATAAAAAACTAAGGATCAAGCTAAAGGATAAAAATAATATAATCTATCATATTAATCTCTCTCAACAAAATGGAAAATTCTCAGTAGAAGCTCAAATGTACTTATATTAGGAAACTAGGGGGTATGTGCAGGATCATCATGGAAAAAATAGGTCCTTAAGTGGCAATGAAAATCCAGAAAATTAGAGTTGGGCAACTTGACATAAAAATTTGAATAAGTTATCTATATTATTTCAAAAATATGTAAAAATAGAATCTGTGGAAAATTGAATGAAGTTTCTAAACTACTAGGCTAATTTTTGTAAAAAATAAATCTATTTGGTGAAAATTTGAAATTTCAATGCAGTAGTACTAAAATTTTAGGGAAAAAATAAGAAGTAGGTGTCTGTCTGACCACCCTAACCATAATAAAATCATAATATTTTTTTATAAGATTTTAGACATAAGTAGAGGACTCATGTACGGATGTGATGCATATTTTTTTACAAATAAATAATTATTTATGAATTTTTTATTACAACTTTTTAAAAATATAAAAAATCGTATGTCTGACCACCTTAACTTGGTCAAAACTTAATGAAATTCATTTTTTTTTTTAATCCTATAGTATGCGAAGCATAGAATGTGACACATGTTTTGGATTCAAAAAATGTGATACTGTTTGAAAGCTATAGATGTTTTTCTATTAGACTGTCAATCAGGACTTTAGTCGTAATTCTAATAAAAAATAAATAATAATTATTTATTAGATTCTAAGTAAAATATAATTTATATTGGTAGAAAGCTGAGAAGCTCCTTTACAAACCCTTTTCGTTTCATCAATTTTAGGTAAAATAAAAGTCGTCAGCCAGATGGGCGAAGTCTGAAAAAGTAAGGTAAGTTGTTAAACACGTTTTACGTGTTGACTTTTTAGGATTGGTAGGTCCGAACCAAATCCCGAGCCTAATACCGAGGCATTAAATTTTGTGTCAGAATATCGGATATTGGATTCAAATCGGATATTTGATTCAAATCCGATATCGGATTTGAATTCGATATATGATATCTTTTAGATCGATTTTAAAACAATTTATACAATCTTTAATATATGATTTAAAAATGAAATTAAGTTTATAATTTAATATATATAATATCCAATAAAGTTTATAATATAATATATTTAATATACAATTTATGATAATCTCTTACCGAATTATGTATTTAATATATAATATATTATTAAATGTATAATATTTAAATATTTTAGTTAATCCATAAATATTTAAATATATATATATTACCAATTTATAAAATATTTAAATATTATCTCTTTCCCTCTCACTCTCTCCA
>VCHN02000890.1:0-28156 GCA_007115665.2 Sequoiadendron giganteum
ATACATTTTCAAAGAAAAACACCTCATAATAATATGCACTATTAAAATCAATATTTCATCTTGATCCAATAAATCGATTATACAAGAATAATCTTTAATTAAAATTACATAAACAATTTATATAATATTTAATTACATACTATATATATATAAAATATTATATATATTCATATATAATATAAAACACATATGATATATATATATATAAATTAAATATTATATAAATAAAATAAACCAAATCGAAAATAAAATAAAATTAAAAAAGAATTAATTAAACAAAAATCAAAATAAAAAAACAAATAAAATAAAATTTAAAAACGAAATTTAAAATAAATATAAAAATTTAAAGAAAGCAAAGTACGCGAGTCCGGACGGTACCGCCGGTACCCGCAGACTGTCGACACCTGCGCCGACTGTACTCTATGTACAGCAGCCGGCAACAGTGAATGGAGGGGGGCCACAGTCCTCATTGGACAGTGCATAAAATAAAAAAGAGGTGGGGGCCGAACCCCCCCACATACATCACAAATTTTATTAACAAAAAAAATTTCCACATAGAATAAATTCGTACGCAGGGTACGATTTGTCTCAGGTCCGTACGCGGCCAACACAATAATATAACATAGTAAAAATAAAAGGGTTTATATATATGATAATGTAAATTATATATATCATATTCATAATATGGTATATGTAATGTATATTATCATATATATATATTTTTTTCCAGAATTTCTTCAACTAGTGAAATCGAAGAAAAAAAATTAACAACCAGAAACTAAATTTTGTAACATTGAAACCTTTCAAAACAAAGATTAAATTCAGAATAACAAATGAAACCATTCCCCTTTCTTTGTGTTTTCAGAAATTCTAAACACAAGAAGATTGATACAATGATCTAGGGTTTTTTTCACAATTTTTTTTTTTCAAAAAGGGTTTGTGTTTTAAAAAACAAATAAATCTGAATAACAACTATTGAAGTTTAACCTAGGGTTTCAAGAAAAATCCCCCATTTACAAATTTCTTCTCATTTAAACAAAATAGGTTAAACTAGGAGCAATAAAACAAGGAAATAAAAGAAAACCTGGTTATTTGCAGCCACCAAGTTTCTTGATGCAGAATTTCCTTTGAGCTCTTCACAATTCTTTTTCCACAATGCCAAGAATTTCCAGCAAGCTTCTACCCAATAGCTCCACCTTCTTCACAGAATTTTCTCTCCTTTCAATTTAATTCCTCAACCAGAAAATAATTCTCTAAACTTTCATCAAAATTTCTCCAACAAATTTCCTGCCTGTCAAAAAAATGAAGCAAGAAGAATCCCCAAATTTTTCTACCCTAAACTTATAAAACAACATTTCCAAAATAACCTAATGTAACCCTAATTCACTTTCAAATGCAAAAGTTGAATTTACAAGTTAATTTCATTTCCCCTTTATTGGAAGGCCCTAACTTTGACTTTTAAGTAAAATTTCAATTTCTCATAATTCTCTTTTTGATTTAAATTAATTTAACAATCAAATATACTTACAAAATTATTATTAAATTATTTAATAACTAAATTCAATCACTTGAGATTTAAATTTATTTAAATAAACAATTTAACTTTAATTAACTTACTTACTATTATTTATTAATTAAATTTAATCCCTTGGGATTTAAATTTAATTAAATAAATACTTTAACTAAACTAACACACTTTCAATTATTTAATAATTAAATTCACTCTCTTGAGATTTAAATTTAATAAATTAAATAATTCAACTTTAATAAACCTACTTACAATTATTTAATAATTAAATTTAATCCCTTGAGATTTTAATTTTAATTAAATAAATAATTTAAGTTTAATTTCAATAATCATTTTAAATATAACCAATGAGTATAACATTAAAATAATATAAAATAAACATTTCTTCCAGCCAATGCAATTTTCAAAAGAACTATTTAAAGGTTCAACACATTTCAAAACATAACATAACATCCAATAAGATACAACATGACTCAAACGTCAGAACGGACGACACACTAAGGCTAGGGTGTAGACCTGACACATGTTACCAAGCTACTATCTCCCATTCAACTTAACCGTTGGATCGACACGCTCAAACCTGTGGAACCAGGTGGAGTCGATGTCATGTACCTGCAACCTGTAATCAAAAATCAACATAATATATGCAGTATATAATTCACACAGTGAAGGAGAAATTTCGGATTCGCAGGGCGCACGCAAGCGAGTGATGCGAACCCATCTCCTTCACCAATACACTCAACAAAGACTGACACTAACGTCATAACAATATTCTCATAAATAATCACATGATAATTCTACTGTCATCATTAATTCATCAAAGCATGTAAAATAAAATTAGATAATCACATCACATAGTAATAGTTGTCGCTCAAGAGTAGCGATCAAAACATCATAATAAAATGTGTCCAGTATCAAAGTAGCTGCAATCCAAGCAAAGCATAAAACAACATGAAACTTAGAAGCAAAACTGAGGGTATTACAGTGAAAACCCTCGGTACAAGAAGCATGTGAAGAGATGAATTTCTGATGCAAAGTTCTCCAAAGATTTCCTCTAAATTTTCTTCATAATCCTCCTCCAAAGAATCCAATCCAAAATCCAACAAATGCAAACAATCTTTCCTTCAATCAATTCCTACAATCAAACTTTCTTCAAACTCTTTGGTGCGCTTCCAAAATTTCTCTGATTCTAAAATGAATTTTTTCCAAAACTCTTTCTACCCTAAAAACTAAAACATGTATTCTTTATAAATCAAAATACCTAATATTAACCCTGGTTCTACACATTACATGCAAATTAGATATTTCAATTTCAATTTCAATTTCACTTTTATAAACTTAATTCATTATTAGTAAATTAAATATTTCCTTCAATTGCACTTCAATTTCAATCCCATCTCATTACATGCAAATTAGATAGTTCAATTTCAATTTCAATTTCAATTTAAAATGCAATTTCAAATAATAAGTTAATTTCCAAAGTTGCAACTAATTTCCCAAATAAACATTTAATTACAATTTCTAATTTAATTCCCACACGTTGAAATTAAATTCCAAATTTAATTTTAATTCTTTTATTTCTTTTCATTCTCTTGCATCACGTTTAATTAATTAATTTAATTATTTAATAACTAAATTCAACCCCCTTGGATTAAATTTAATTAATTAAATAATTTAAATATAATTAATTATTTTAAATATAAACTTTTATCCACGTTGCATTATTTAAATAAATAACCATCAACATGATTTAAATGCACTATTCTAAATATCTATTTCCAAATTAAGCAATTCTTCTAATTAAATAACATCAAAGTAAGATGTGAATGACCGAATAATAATACTAACCCATGACACACTATTAGGGGTGTAAACTGACACACGTTACCTAGCTACTATCTCCCGTTCAACTTAACCGTTGGATCGACATGCTCAAACCTGTGAAACCAGGTGAAGTCGATGCCATGTACCTGCAATCATGCAACCAAGTAAACAACATCATATAATATATACAGCATATAATACACACCGTGAAGAAGAAATCATGGATTCGCAGGGCGTTCGCAAGCGAGTGATGTGAACCCATCCTCTTCACCCATACACTCATCAAAACTGACACTTTCATTATAATTTCAATAATCTCATAATAACATCTCATGTTAACTCTACAACATCATTAATCCATAATGCATGTGAAACAATAATCAGATAACTACATCCCACAATAAAAGTTGTCACTCAATAGTAACGATCAAAACATCATAAAAAAATGTATCCAGTATCAAATTAATTGCAACCAAACATAGCATAAAGCAAACCGAACAAGAAGCAAAATGGAGGGCTATTACATTGTAAGTTATGCATTTGTTTCATTTTGCATTCGAAGTCATGAAAACATTGTTTTCCTTTAAAGAATCAGATATAGTAGGCCTCCTTATGAATCAATTATGTGATTTGATTGCACAAATTGAGTTGTGTAAAAGGGTTCATTGAGAGATAGTTATGAGTCATTTTTGCACAGTAGTATTGACAATCATTTTAGTTTTAATTTTTGTACTCATGTCAAAGGATTTATATCCCTTTTCCTAGATAAATCTTTAATTCATTAGAAAATCATAAAGGAAGCCGACCTATAATCTAGAGGCTCAATCTCATTATAGGTCACCCACAACCTAAGTTTGATCCCATGTTTCACGCGATTGTTGAGCCTTTCAACTTTGCATTTGGGGAGCTAATCCTCATGATAGCAAAACCCATGATGAAGGGAACACATTCTGTTAGGAGTCCAAGTTGAGAATCTGATTTTCAAAAAAGGTTTGCAAAGATTATCAAGAAAAGATTCATTGGGGACAAATGAATTTTCTGAAAATAAAAAAGTTATATAAAATGTGTTTTCGTGAATGAGAGGGACACCTCAAGAAAAGAAGAGAGAAATATAAGAAAAGAGTGAAAGAGAAAAAACAAGATAAAAAATATGAAATACATGGGTGATCTATTATTTTGAAATCAAAGCTTCTCATAAATATATATATATATATAATTATAATAGTAGTATATAAATGAAATATCATCAACCCTCTATTATATTAGACCATGTGAAGAATATACGAGAATACAAAATAAATATATAAAATTGGGTCAACATGGAAGGGAAGCCTAAATGCCCCCAACGCTTTGCATCATCCCCATTTTTTCTAAAATTCAATCACAAACATGGAAGAATAATGATACAAATAGACGAAGGTTTACAACACAAAAAATCACTCATGTATCCAAGCACCAACCATGGTGACACGGGACATCTAGGAACACATAGCACGATCATGGGGCAACACATCAAAACACACACACATCTAATCTAAAGATAAAGAAGAGGCCTCCCCCTATCACTAATCGTCCAAGAGGTCATCTGCTTCCCACTCTAGATCAACATAAGGGGAAGGAGAATGAGTCTGCAATGGTGGAATATTGAGGGGAAGGGCTTCCGACCCTCCCACAAGAAGGGATAATGAAGAAGCCCCCACAAGGTCTTCTTCACTAAGCTCTTGTGGAGCTAGGGTCAATGATTTTGTGAAGATCACTGACAAGGCGAGAACTTCATCTGGAGAGTTAAACCTGCACTTTACTGGAGTTCCATGTTGCACCTCAACAAATGGAGAGGGTTGTGCTTGAGATTCACCAAGTAATTCGAGAGTGGTGATGAACTCGGGAGAAGCTAGGGCATGTTTTGTTACTACGATGGAACAAGTCAATGTAGGACCACCCTTTAGAGAGGGTGGAATCCTCTTATGCCATCCATTACTAAAAGGATGAAGCTCTGTCTTTGGTCTTGTTGGGGGGTGCGAAATCCCCATAAACGAGGTGAGAGGCAAAGAGGAAGAAGAGGATAAAATCACAACATATACCACTGGAGTATTTAGCATATCTATGGGTTTCAAAAAAGGAGGGACATTCAGAAATGACATTAGCAAGGGAAACTCGATTGAAGGAGCAATGAACACCTGCACCTTTTTGGGGTCAGGCACTCTCACAATAGGAGCCAAAAGCGATACAAAGCTTGTTCAAAAATAAGTAGAGGGGAGAAGAGAGGAGGACATAATAGGAGGCCCAAAAATAGGGGTGGTCATCTCCTCATCCTTTCTCTATAGGGTGGCCTGCTAAACTGTGAGAGCCTTTTACTGGCGCTTGCGCTCATGCACAAGGTGATTTATGTGACTCTTCAAGCTAGAGGCCGGAAGCTATGAAGGGATAGAAGGCATGATAGAAGGGTCTTGCTTAGCCATCAAAGGATCTACTATAGCTATTTGCAGCTGAGGGATAGACTACTGGATAGGAGGAGGAGGAGCAAGTTGAGAAATAACGAGGGGAATCAGCCCTAGTGCCTCAACAACGAGCCTCTTCACATTTACTACCTTAGGAGTAGAAGCAGTGGGAGGCTGCGGAGGTTAGGACATAGAGGATTCCTCATGAGGACCTTTCTTTTTGTCATATCATATGGGCCTAAGCTCCATGGGTAGAATAGGAAGTTCAAATGTGGGATGCTTAGACTTTCGCCAAGTGGGCACCATAGGATTCTCTCCCAAGTGCGAAATAGAGTCTGTTGGTGCCACAACAAGGTGAGAAGGAGTGTCAGAATGGAAAATTGAAGAGGAAGAAGAGGGACCTTGAGAGGGTTTTTATTCTTCCCCCGTACGGGCCTTGACGACATCACTGTTAGCTTTTAGGCAAGCCCTATGTGAAACAACATAAGGCGATGTAGGATATCTCACTTTCGGTGTTAAGCGCCATTTCTTATATTTCTGATATGTTGGATACAAGAGGTCTTTCCTAGGTGGAAGAGGACCAATAGGTGCAGGCCAAAATTAATCTAAGGAGTAGCTATCACATGCGACTAGTGGTTTATAACTAGTGTTTTGAATAACATTCATCAAAACCCTATGAATGAAATTTATGAATTTGTGCACAACTGAGGGAACTATGTTCATAGCTACTAACCAGAGGATACCTAGCTTCACTCTATGGACTTTAGACCCCAGGATTATGTCAAACACTAGGATCATAGACTTAGGTTTGAAAAGGACGAACAACATGATACTACCCAAGGGAGGTACAAAAAGTTTGTTATGCATATGGGTGTTGCTCACGTGTGCATTGTACCCATCTTTGTGCAAGAATTTAATTAAGATAATCTCCTCAGTAATGATATTCACCTAAACATCAGGTCAATATGAACACCCACTACAATGTTCCCATTTATCTATGTAGAGATATAAAGAGGAGACGGTTCTCTTTTGAAGCCCATCGGTAGGTCCTGTGAGGTGAAGATTATACTTGTGCCTCTCCTCACAAGCTATGTAGAGGGGATAAGTTGATGCAAAAAAGAGGTCATCACACACACTATATGATACTTTCAAAAAGTACCCAATGGCTATAGGATAGGACAATGATGCAATCAAGGTTTCATTGTAGCACAACACTTACGAGACCTTCCAACTATGCCTACTAGGGGTCATAGGTTGGGTTGCAAAGGAAAACCTCACAACACTCCTAGAATATGAGGAAAGGAACTTTTAGTATCACAGGATGAAACCAAAATGGTTCATGTTAGGTTCACCAAAAATGTAAGATAGGCGGACAAACCACGTTCAAGGCCCCAGGTCATCGAGAGCCAAGAGCAGAAGGCTACCCTAACTTACCTCACTCTAACGGGATGTTTTAAAATAGGGGACACGAATGATGAAGAATATAAGGCTCTTCGGTCATTCTTTAGACCCAAGATATAAACTAGGGCTAGGCGAGCTTATTTTTGAGTTCAATATTGTACCTTAGGTAGCTCTCTCCTCAAGGATGAAAGCATGATTCAGGGATGACAGTGTGGTGCACTGACATCTTTTAGGTGCACTGGCATCTGTACAACCAAAGGACCAAAAATATAGTATGAACCATTAGAAAACAAGTTGACGGCCTAGAGAGTGACTTCTAAAGGAACAAAATAGAATTTAAAAGTATGAAAGGTACTAACAGATATGGTAAAGTTAGTATATGAGAGCTAAAGTGATGAAGATAATCTCACCGAGGCACCAGTTCACTAGCTAGCTCTGAAAGCGTGTCCACCTGCACACAAGAAAGAGGATATTTTTTTTGGGGAAGTATAGCGGTCTTCCTCAGTTAGACCCCCATTTTGGTGTTTCCACCTCTATAGACAGCCAAATAGGAATGAGGGAGAAATGTATGATAAAGAAGTAAAGAAAGAAAGTATGCAAATAACACTACAAAATAGTGAATAGATACTGAAAAAAATCATAAAGGAGAGTAGTGAAACATTACCACCTCCACCAAGAGCTCACTAACTAATGGAGGAAAAATAAAGCTTGAAAAATCACCACAACCTCAACTATGATGAAGAGAGGTGTTGCAAAACCTCAATCCCATGTTGCAATGGCTTGCTTCACACTTTCTTTACAGAGTTGATAGAGTGTTGTTGCTATAATGGATTGAAAAAGTGTTTCTTGAGAATGAAGAGAATACTAGATAATTCTTGAGAATTTCCAAAGAGATCATTAAGAGATGCTCAAAGAGCCCAAATTAATGGAGAAGGGATGAATTTGAAGGAGAAGAGGGAAGAATCTGTCATTTTTAAGGTTGATTGGTTGAAGAGGGATGTTACAAATGGAACCCAATTGAAAGTGTAACACCTCTACCAACTTTAGATGTAGGAATCTATCAAGGATGTGAGCATGCCACACAGACTTCTACCCACTGCACATGCATCCCTGATAAACATTCTTCTATTGACACAAAGGATAGATGCCAAGTGGAATGAAAGCAGCTAGCTGATGTGGAATTTCGCATTTCGATTTGGTTTTCTAAGGTGAGGATGTTTCGAATGGGAATTTTCATGAGGGTTGGAAATTCACACCTATACATAACAACATGTAATAATAAAACAGAAAATGAATAAAGTCTCGATCTTCCATTAAATACAAGGCAGTCAACTTGGTTTCGAGATGTGCATCTAAATTTTAGTCAAGGGGATGAAGGACTATCCATGCCATCACCACTACATGTTGATCCTAAAGAGGTCATTCATTGCTTCATGATTGGGAAAAAATGGGATGGAAATGATGAAGCAAAGGAAGTGGAAGGTAATGAATCAAGTGACCAATAAGCTGACTATATGCTATGCACACAAGTTGAAGAACAACAACCATTAGGAAAGAGAAGTATTTTTTTCAACTCCAAACACAAATGGTGCACCAATCATCAAATAGAGGTCGTAATGGGGTGCTACGCCTAAGTAGACAATCTTAAATTTTAACATCAAATGATTTTTTAAATTTGCTAAATGAACAATAGGCACATAAATGAAGAAACCAAGAATTGCAATAAAGGAAAAGGGAGAAAATGAGAGAGAAGAAGGGAGAAGGAGAAGAAAACCTGATAGAGAGGGAGGAAAAGAGATTAGAGTGTGATGCAAAAAAATAGTAAATGGTAGAGGATAAGCTCCGATAGTGACAACAGAGGGAAATTGAAAGGAATCAAATAAATATTGCTCGACAATTGAAGGAAAGCCAAAAGTAGGTAGATAGAGTAGAAAGAAACAAAAGTAAGAGTACTCCTACAATGCCTATTCCACTGAAACATCTAATTTTTAAGGACATGATTAACATTTTGTCTCCAGCCTTTTTTTCTCTTAGTAGCCTACAAAATAAGTCTTTAGGAAACTTCTCTCAATAGTTGCAGCTAAGTCTAGAGGCAAATCAAGCATTTCTTTCTTCTATAAAAAAATCCATGAAAAATAATCCATAGTCATTAACATCTTCTCTAGTTAGCGTTGACTCAATCGATACCCAAGGACACACCACTTCTTAATTAGATATATGAATGTCTAATTAGGATCTTTTTTTGTGAACTTTGTGACTTCGTTGTGTGCTATTATCTTTTTTTGTCAACCTAAAGACTCCTTGTGTGCTACTGTATTTTTGAGAACTTTCATTTAATAATATTTGTCTGACTTTATAGTATTGGAATTTCATAACTTTGAATATATATTTCATCTTTGTTACTATCATTTTATTTCAATATATATTTTAGGCTTTGTGCAATAATTTTGTAATGTTATTTCACACAAACATGGTGATGAAGAGGTAGTACATAGAGTACTAATTGGAGTGAATGTATAGTGGTGTCTAGTGTTTAAGCCTTGGCGATTCATGTGTAGTTCTAGAATATTATGTCTGCTAACCTAAATCACCAACATTATCCCCTAAATTTACCCATTCATTGTTGGGTATTTATAAATAATAAAATTGTTATAATTGCACCCAAATATTGACATATATAAATCAATATATATGTATCTCTCTATATATATTATATATGTATATATATACATATTCATATATATGTATATGTGTATGTGTATATATATTTATACATGTATATGTGTGTGTATATATGCATATATATGTATTTATGTATATATGTGTATAGATACTCACAAACATATCTATACATACATATATATCTATATGTGATGTTTCAAATGGTTGGGTCGGTGGTGGATTATTTCCCATAGTTTTTTTTGGTAAACTAATTACTTCCTACTCTCCATTTCACCACATGCTCAGAGTCTGGTAAACCCTCTAAGGTTTCATGATCTTGTGCAAAAAGTGATGAGGCATCTAACGGGTTTGAACATATGTGCAGAAAATAATATATTTATTTTCTTCTATCTTTTTCTTAATAACCCATCTATATTTGTATGCATTGATATAATTGTATGCTTGGACTTAGTGATTGTATTAATTCATATAATTGTATTCTTAATGTCTCAAGATTTTGTTTCCAACTAAATATAATAGAATACATATTAATTTTGGAGCTACTCTTGATATGTATCCATACATATATATGTATATGTATACATATATATAAGTATACATCTATATATTTAAGTATGTCCAGTGTGTGAATGTCCAAATTTTCACTTGACAATAATAACATAGAAGAGTGCATTTGAACTGAATATAAATAATGTACATACACACACTTGTGTGTTTTTATATATGTATTTGAAAATGTAAATAGAAATTAATAAATTATGTAATTGAAATTGTAAGTTCTTCAACACATATAATTGTATCAAATACATAAATTGAATGAATGTGTTTGTGTGTATGTATATGCAACATATCCATAAATTAATGTATTTGAACTTGTAAATTCTTCAACATAGATAATATGAAATCAATAAAATTCTAAATTCTAAATTTAACTTTAAAATGAATGAGAATAACATTGAAAATTATTAAATAAAGCAATGTCTACTGGGTCACTGCCAAAGTAAAGTCTTGAAAGACTTTACCTGAATTGTCATCTTACAATTTGACATGCTCTACAAACCTCCTAGCCATTTGACATGCTTGTCACGACAAAAATATATAATAGGATAAAAAAAAATGAACAATAGTTAATGAAATAACTAAAAAGATATATAAGTTAGTGAAGGAACTATTGCATCACAAAATTGAAACTTAGAGCCATATGAACAAAAAATCCTTAATCATGTGGCGTGTTAACAAGCACATTGATTGAATTGATCACCATGAACATTTTTGCACAACTTCTCCTTGTTCTCCCATGCCTACAAGAAAATATCTACAACAAAGGGTAGTCACAAACAAACATCATAGGACCTTTGCAATAATGCATGTACAACATCAAATAATTAAACAAGGTCAAAAACTTAATATTTCCATATGGAAAACATAAATATATGTAAAAACGTATATATCTGAATAGAATTTATATTCAAAAATTCTCATCATCCTTTGATATATGAGGAATGTGCAAAGGATGCCAATTAATTCTTTGTAGTATGGAGAGGATATTAGCAAAGGATAATTATTGTGAATGCCATTGGCTACTTTCCCTCTTATTTAGTACTTTGAATCTAACAATTCAATGCATTTAATTTGGTTTTTGTGTTTCAAATTTGAATTTGATCGATCGTTTGAATTTTTAGTTTCCATCTACGTAGGATTTGAAATGTGAATTGATAGAATTTTGCATTATATTTGGATTTGGTTTTTAATTGGGGAGCCTTATATATCAAATATTTTTTACATGTTTGTATGCACACATACATTCATAGAAACATAAGCATACATGTATACTGTTGGAGATTATTGGATGTTACTAATATTTAGTTGTCATTGATGTCAACACTATTCACATTAATGACTTTAAGATTGTAAATGTTGAGGATATTGAGAAAATTGTAATAAAATATGTTGTAGATTGTCTATGAAGCAACAAAGATCAGTATGTTGGAAAGTTCAATTTAATGATGGTGAGAAGTTGTGGATTAAAGGGTTTTTTAACAAGTCTATCTAGTTTATCCACCAAACATTTCTAAGGTTCACATGAAGATTTGATTGAGTTATAAGCTCCTGTGTATTGAAAGATATTATGTTACTATAGTTGGTGTTCCTGAAAGAAGATGTTGTGAGTCTAGTAATCTGAGTTGGTGTGAATGCTTATGTAGTGATTCATGATTCTTGTGGATGTTTCTAGATCATTTTTTATCTGAGTTGTTGGTTCACATTGATCAGTGTGCTCGTGATTGAATATTTTCTTCTATGTGTTCATGTTTTTCATGTTCATGGCCATAGGGTGATTGTAGCGTGTTGTGGATCTTCGAGGAAATTTTTTTGAAGGTGTTTCATGTTTGAGAATATTATTTTGGGTCCCTACTATTTTGTGGCTGACGCTAGTTGATTCACATTGTAAATTGTTTATTAATTTGGGCTGACAACTTGCACGCATTCTATATTTTGTTGGGCTGACATGTAGCTGATGTTATCCTTATATGTGGATATATATGAATGTGGTTTTATACCATTTGGAGAGTGTGTGAGATGTGTGTGTGATGCGAAGTGTGTCAAGTGTGAAGTTCTATGTGTGAATAAATCTTGGACCATTCGAAGGTAGAAATAAAGTGTGAAGAAGAGAGAAAAAGAAAGAATGTTCATGTGCTTAACTATAACTATAATCAAGCATTAATAGATGCTATTATCTTAGTTCAAGATCTTTCAGATGGATTTAATCTGAGTGTGACTGTAAGACAGTGTGTCTTCCTTTTGGCAGAAAGCATTTTTGTATTTGAGTAGTGAGCTCTATGCAGCGTGCTTGAATGCATGTGCATTCCCCATTTTCTATACTTTTAACAAAGTATAAGCTTGTGGATTAATCTCCAACATGGTTTTTCCCCTAAAAATGTTTCCACGTAAAAATCTTGCTGTTATGTGTGTTTCTACTATGATGCTTTTTTCTTTCATGTTTAGTTATCAGATCTGAGAATAATGTTAATAAGTTTAATTTTCGTGACAACTGATTCATCCCCCCCCTCTCAGTTGTTTTCCCTTGTGTTTCCAACAATTTGTATCAAAGAAGGTTCCTTGGAATTATTTTAATAGCTTGAGGTGATCTGGGATGATGACATACAAGAAGGATAGTTCAAGATTTTATGGAAAAAATTACTCTCTATGGAAGACTTGAATGGAGTGTCATATGAGATGCATTGGTGAATCTTATTGGAACATTACTAAGAATAGGTATATCATCCCACAGAATGGCCCGTCTACTTCTACTATGAGTACAATATTAGGCCTAAGGAAGCATTTTTGAGTGCTTTGACTGGTTCCAAAATGACAAATGTGATGGAGCTGAAGACTTCTTATGACAAGTAGAAAAAGTTGGAAACTTTGTATGAAGGTGATACACATGTGAAGATTTTTAAGTTGTAGATCCTGAAAGGGAAATATGAAACATTGAAGATGGGTGAAGATGAGAACATTACTTCCTTCATGTAGAGAGTGAATGAACTTGTGTGTAATATCAAATGTGCTAGTGGAACATTGGAAGAATCAAGGATTGTTGCTAAGGTCCTTAGATCCTTTCTTTCTGCATACAAACATAAAGTTTCTACTATTGAGGAGATATATACTGTGACAAATGTAACCAGAGACATGTTGATTGGTAAGCTTGCTGATTTTGAGTTAAGTGAGTTTAGTGAATCTCTTCCTAAGATATAATCTGCATTCAAAGATACTAACTTCGGAAAAGATAAGAAGAGATATGATCCAGGAGAAAGTTCTTCTAGAAATGTGTTTAAGTATGAGGAAGAAATGAGAGAGATTGAATAAGAAGAGATAAATCTAGATGAGCTTGAAGCACTTCTTGTCAAAAGAGTAGCCAAAAGGAGAAGGTAAGTACAAAGAGAAATTTCCCCTTAAATTCTTTTCTTGCAATAAGACAGGTCATTTTTCCTCAAGGTGTCCTGAAAGAGTTCCTAAGCCAAGATCTAACAAGCCTAGATTTCAAAGAAAGTGTTATTTTGCTGCTAACGAAGGTCTGACAGATGATGAATCCGATAAAGGGAGTGTAAGTGAAGATGAGTTTGTGTTTATTTATATCAATTAAATTAATCTTGTACCTATTGAATCTACTAGTTGCATGAATGTGGAGAAAGCTCTAGTAGGTAGAGTTGAATAAAAATATGAATGGGGGATTGATAGTGGATGCTCTCATCACATGACAAGTGATAAAAGTAAATTTGTGAGCTTGGAAAAGTATGATGGTGGTGTTGTAATATTTGGTGATGACAAAGCTGGTGCAATTCATGGTAGATGATCCATTTCTTTTGATGGTAAGCATAATATTGATGATGATCTATATGTTGAAGGTTTGAAGCATAAAATTTTAAGTGTTGGAAAGATGGCTGGCAATGGATATAATCTTCAATTCAAGGGTGGAAAGTGTAAAATACTGGGAAGTTCTGGAAATGTGATTGCATCTAGTACAAAAAAAAATGCAATATCTTTCACCTAAGTACTGCTAGTAAATTTTTTTTCATTTCTCAAGTTGATGAAAGTCGGTTGTGGCATAGAAGATTGTGTCATGTAAAGTTTGACAATATTATCAAGATAAGTTCTACTTGGGTAGTGAGAGATCTTCCTAAGTTGATAAAACCTACTAATACTATATGCAAGGAATGTTAGTTAGGGAAGCAAACTAGAGTCTCATTCAAAAGAAAAAATTATTTTTCAAATGGAGTGTTGGAGCTTGTGCATATTGACCTATGTGGTCCTTCTAGAATCAAAAGTTTACAAGGTGATAGGTATTTCATGTTACTTATTTATGATTATTCTAGATTGATGTGGGTTATTTTCTTAAGAGAAAAATCTGAGTCTCTAGAGAAATTCAATATTTTCAAGGCTATGGTTGAGATAGAGACAGGTCTAAAGATGAAGTCTCTAATATCAGATAGAGGTGGTGAATTCACTTCCGGTGAGTTTAATTCCTTATGTGATGAACATGGGATAAAGAGACAGTTATCTGCCCTGTGGACCCCTCAGCAAAATGGAGTTGTGGAAAGGAAGAACATGACAGTTCTAGACATTGCTAGGACTATGATGCTTGAAGGAAATGTCCCACATATCTACTAGAGAGAAGCTATGAGTATTGTTGTTTATACCCTCAACAGAGTACATGTCAAAGGTGATACTGGTAAGACCCCTTTTGAGCTATGGTTTAGTCATAAGCCTAATGTTAGATACTTCAATTTTTTTGGGAGTAAATGCTATATCAAAAGAGATGAAGATACAAGAAAGTTTGATGTTAGAAGTGATGAAGGAATCTTTCTTGGTTATTCTACTAAAAGTAAAGTCTGTCGGTGCTACAATAATAGACTGAGGAAAGTAGTTGAAAGTGCTAATGTAAAGGTTGATGAAGAAACAGTTAGACCATCCAAAACCTGTGGATATGATTTAGACGATTAGAATGATAGTTTAGATAAAGGAAAGAAAGTTCAGACTCAAAATATAGTTCAAATCAATCTGGTGAATTAGGAAAATCAAGAGGAAGAAACTAGTGAAAGTGCAGAAGTGAGATCAAAAGAGCCTGAATTTCAAGAGCCTAGGACTCTAAGGTATGCAAGAATAAATCATTCAAAAGATCAGATTATAGTTGATAAGAACATAGGTGTTCAAACTAGGAGAAGAATTGGAAAGGGTACTGTTTGATTTCAAAGACTAAGCCTAATAATGTCAATGAAGCATGCAAAGATGAACATTGGATGGAAGCAATGAAAGAACAATTACACAAAATTGAGAAGAATGATACATGGACTCTTGTTCCTAGACCTAAGAACAAAAATGTAATTGGAACTAAAAGGGTCTTCCAGAATAAACTGAATGAGCAAGGTGAAGATATCATAAACACATCAAGACTGGTGTCTAAACGATATTCTTAGATGGAAGGAATTGATTTTGAAGAAATTTTTTCTCTTGTTGCTAGGGTTGAAGCTGTGAGACTATTTATTGCTTATGTTTCTTACAAAAACTTCAAGGTTTATCAGATGGATGTTAATGCAGTATATTTAAATGGTGAACTGAATGAAGAAGTGTATATTGAGCAACCTGATGGATTTCAACTAATAGATTAGGGAGACATGGTTTTTCGACTGAAGAAAGCATTGTATGGACTTAAGCAAGCCCCAAGAGCATGGTATGCCAGATTGGACAAGTATTTATTGAAGTTTGGATTTAATAAAGGTACTATTTATTGTAATTTGTATTTCAAGATTGATCATAATAAATATTTTATTGTTGAAGTCTTTGTTGATGATATCATTTTTGGAGGAGATGATAGTTTGTGCATGAAGTTTGCTGATGAGATGCAAAGTGAGTTTGAAATGTCTATGATTGGAGAAATGAAATTCTTTTCGGGATTGAAAATCACAAAATTAGATAAAGGGATCTTTATATCTCAGTCCAAGTATGTGAGAGAACTACTAAAGAAGTTTGGTATGGAAGATTCAAAGCCAGTTGGTACACCTATGGTGACCAGATATAAGTTGAGTAAAAATGCTCATTCTACTAAGACAAATTAGACTAGATATAGATCCATGATTGGTGTATTGTTGTATTGGACAAAGAATCTCATGTGATAGCTATGAAGAGGATTTTTTAGGTGCTTGAAGGGAACAATTGATTTTGGCCTATGGTATCCTAAAGAGGATGAACTTACTTTGAATTCTTTAACTGATGTTGATTGGGCAGGAGATGTGGATGAATAAAAGAGTACTAGTGGTGGTACATTTTTCTTGGGAAAGAAGTTTATTTCATGGTTAAGTAAGAAACACAATGACATTTCTTTATCTACTGCAAAGGCAAAATACATTGCTACTGCTAACAATTTTTCTCAAGTATTATGGATGAAATAAATGTTAAAAGATATTAAAGTTATGTCTGATGAACCTATTGCTATATTCGGTGATAATTCAAGTGCTATTAATATTTCTAAGAATCTGGTGCTACATTAAAAAACCAAGCATATATCTATCAAGTTTCACTTTTTGAGAGACAAGGTGAGTGCAAAGGAAGTCAGATTGGAGTGTGTGCCTACTAAGGAAAAAATTGCAGATATCTTTACCAAGCGCTTGCCTAAGGATAGTTTTGAGTATCTCAGAGGTAAGCTAGGGGTGATTACCTCTCCTAATCAGAATTAAGATACAATGACTTGCATCATTCTGTGCATTTCATAGTCATATCTTGAGATTCAAATTAATGTTGTGGTGGCTACTACTCACAAGGAGTTGTCAGATGTTGAGATATATGGTTCAAATCTTGTGTGGAGAAAAATAGTGTGTACCTTTTTCATTCATGTCAAAGGGGGAGAAGATTCATGTGAAAAACTGTGAATCATCTGAGGAGAAGAGTCAAAATCTAAGGGGGAGAAATTGCTAAGAGAAAGTTGCTTTGATGGTGTTTTTCACATCATCTATTGCCATCAATGCCAAAGGGGGAGATTGTTGGAGATTGTTGGATGTTGTTGATATGTGGTTGTCATTGATGTCAACAGTATTAGCATTAGTGAATTTAAGACTGTATATGTCGAGGATATTGAGAAAATTGTAGTAAAATATGTTACAGACCTTGTTTGTGAAGCAGCGAAGATCAATATGTTGGAAAGTTCAATTTATTGATAGTGAGAAGTTATGGATTAAAGCATTTGTTAAAAATTCTATCTAGTTTATCTATTGAAAGTTTCAGAGGTTTGCATGAATATTTGATTGAGATATGAGTTTCTATGTATCAATAGTTATTATTTTACTGTAGTTGGTGTTCTTGAAAGAAGATGTTGTGATTCTAGTAATCTGAGTTGGTGCAAATTCTTCTGTAGTGATTCATGATTCTTGTGGATGTTTCTAGATCATGTTCTATCTGATTTCATGGTTTGCATTGATCGGTGTGCTTGTGATTGAATATTTTCTTTTGTGTCTTCATGTTTCTCATGCTCATGGCTGATAGGGTGATTGTAGTGTGTTGTGGATCTTTGAGGAATAATTTTTGAAGGTGTTTCATGTTTGAGGATATATTTTTGCATCCCTACTATGTTGTGGCTAACACTAGTTGATTCACATTGTAAATGGTTTATTGATTTGGGCTGACAACTTGTACACATTCTATATTTTATTAGGTGGACATGTAACTAATGTTATCCTTAGATGTGGATACATATGAACTATTTTTATATACCATTTGGAGAGTGTGTGAGATGTGTGTGTGATGTGAAGTGTGTGAAGTGTGAATTCTATGTGCAAATAAATTTTAGATCATTCAAAGGAAAAAATAAAGTGTGAAGAAGAGTGAGTAGAAGAAAGAATGTTCATGTGCTTAACAAAAACTATAATCAGGAATTAGTAGATGCTATTCTCTCAGTTCAAGATCTTTTAGATGGATTTAATTTGAATGTGACTAGAAGACAGTGTGTCTTCCTTTTGGAAGAAATCCTTTTTGTATTTGAGCAGTGATCTCTAGGCTATGTGTGAATGCATGTGCATTCCCAATTTTCTATACTTTTAATAGAGTATAAACTTATGGATTAATCTCCATCATGGTTTTTCTGCTAATAGGGTTTCCACATAAAAATCTTGGTATTATGTGTGTTTCTACTATCATGATGGTTTTTTCTTTCATGTTTAGTTATCAAATCTTAGAATAAGGTTAATAAATTTAATTTTTGTGACAATTGTTTCACCCCCCCTCTTAGTTGTCTTCCCTTGTGTTGCTAGCATATACAATCATATAAACATATACAGACATATAATTTCCAAAACATAAAAGACCTAATAGAATTTCACTATAACCATTGATTAATACTTTAAAAATGCCTAATTGTGTCAATATTAGGGTGTAATTATTACATTTTTTTATCATTCATATACACTCAAAAGTGAATGGATCAAATTAATGGGTTAATGTTGGAGATTTACGTTAGCAATCATAATAGTTTGCACCTACACATTAATTTCCAAGCCTTAATACCAGACACCACTATGCATTCACTCTAATTAATAGGAACATCAGGTCCGGTGATGGATTAGTTGCCAATTGAAACTTCATATATTCAGAGAAATCTGGAAAGATTCATAAACATATGTATATAGACATGCATACATACATATATACATAGATATATACATATATATATGGATATATATGTATGTATATATGTATAGATACACACATATTTCTACATATGAAGAGAAAAGCTTACAAATTTCGAAGGTATCGAATCATTCAAAGTGTAAGACTGATTATATGCCATTTGAGACCAAGAGGAATATTTTTGGGTCTAATGATATGTTGATAGGTGATCGATATGTGATTCCATTATTGCCTACATGATTTGGGGAAGACCTTTTTTAACAAGAAGTATCATATTATGATGATACTGGTGAATTTGTAGAATGTCAAGCCTTTGCATTTGAAGATGTTGGGAGTGTGTGGAAGAAATGGAAAAATTCAAATTCAAATAATCATAGAAACTGTATAGATTCGTATATGTATGTATAGATACATACATACATACATACATACATACATACATACATACATACATATATATATATTTATATGTATATATCTATATATATATGTCTTTGTGTGTTTGTGTGTGTGTATGTATATATACATACAAATATATTAATATGTTGTCATACAAATGAAGATGAAAGCTTACCCATTTCAAAGGTATTGAAGCATTCAAATCTTAAGACTAATTATATGCCATTTGAGATAAAGAGGAAGGTTTGTGGGTCTTTTTATAAGTTGATGGATGATCAATCTGTGATTCCATTATTACCTTCATGATTTGGGGAAGAACTTTTTTAACATGAAGAAGCATACTATTATGATGATATTGAAGAATTGGAAGAATGTGAAGACTTTGCATTTGAAGATGTTGGGAGTGTGTGGGAGAAATGGGAGAATTAAATTTTAGATAATCATAGACAGTGGACAGATTCATGTACGTATGCATAGATACATACATATATACATACATGCATATATATATATATATATATATATATGTATGTATGTATGTATGTATGTATACATATAAATATATTAATATGTTGTCATACATATGAAGATGAAAGCTTACCCATTTCAAAGGTATTGAAGCATTCAAAGCTTCAGACTAATTATATGCCATTTGAGACGTAGAGGAAGTTTTGTGAGTCTTATGATATGTGATCCCATTATTGCCTTCATTATTGGGGGAAGACCTTTTTTAACAAGAAGAAGAATCCTATTATGATTATACCAAATAATTGGAAGAATGGCAAGCCTTTGCATTTGAAGATTTTGGGAGTGTGCGGAAGAAATGGTAGAATTAAAATTCAAATAATCATAGATAGGGGACAGATTCATATACGTATGTATAGATACATACATACATATCTATGTATGTATATATACATACAAATATATTAATTTGGTTATACATATGAAGATGAAGTTTTACCCATTTCAATGGTATTAAAGCATTCAAAGCTTAAGACTCTTTATATGGCATTTTGAGACCAAGAGGAAGGTTTGTGGGTCTTATGATATGTTGATGGATGATCGATTTGTGATTCTATTATTGCCTACATGATTTTGGGATGATATTTTTTTTAACAAAAAGAAGCATCATATTATGATGATACCAAAGAATTGGCAGAATGACAAGCCTTTCCATTTGAAGATGTTTGGAGTGTGTGGAAGAAATGGTGAAATTAAACTTGAGATAATCATAGATGAAGTCTTGCCCATTTGAAAGTTAAAGACCAGGATTATATGCAATTTAAGGCAAAGAGGAAGGTTTGTGGGTCATATGATTATATTGTGTCGAGTTTCTAATTTAAACTTCATATATTCATCATCAGTGGATAGATTCATATATGTATGTACATATATACATACATACATATATATGTATATATATGCATATATGCATGTGTGTATATATACATACAAATATCTTTATAAGTGGTCATACATATGAATATGAAAGCTTAACTATTTCAAAGGTATTGAACTATTCAAAGCTTAATATTGATTGTATGTGCACACACACACATATATATAGACACATATGTATCTATATATACATATATATACATACATATATACATATATATACATACATATATACATATATACATACATATATATACATATATAGATATATATATATATATATATATATTTATACATATATACATACATATATATATGTACATATGTATACATGTATACATGTATATATGTATATATGTGTATGTATACATACATATATAATTAAATTCCATGTTTAAGTATAAAATTTTATGACATAAAATGCATGCTTGGATTTTATGAAATATCCCATATATATAAAATGGAAGCTTCAATTAATTAACCAAGAAATACCTAAAAGCTCAATGAAAATGTGAGTTGTTTAGTAAACTTAATAGTGACAAAAATATCAAATAGTATAATGAAAATGTGAGATGTTAAGTAAATAATGGTGGATACAAATTCCAAACAATACAATGAAAATATAAGCTGATATATGTATGGTGTTGTATTGTATGTATACAAATATCAAACAACCACAAAACCCTTCTAGGATCCACAAAAAAATTGAATAATAAGATTCACGTGTACCATTGTTTGCATTTTGAAAGGAGAATTAAGTTTGTCGTTACCTCAGACCATGGGGAGTAGACAATAGAAAATTATTGAGGGTTTGCATATATGTACACAAATAGATATATATACGTATATTTATAGATATATGTATATATATGTGTGTGTGTAATTATATGTATATTTATATATAAATATAGATACAAAAACACAGACACACATATGTCTATACATACATCTATCTATATATATATATATATATGATAGACATATAAATACACACATATTTATATGTATTTAAATATGCGCATGTATATATGCTACAAAGTGGAAGTGATGCAAATGGGGGATAATATGATTATGTGCTACCACACCCACTTTCAAAGGTATTCCACTCAAGGATAACCCTAGATATCTCAATGCAAAAGAGAAAGAGATCTTACAATAGGGTTACCCTAGGAACTGAATATGATTTAATGAGCGATTCACCACCAAGTAAGAACTTGGAAAGATTAATGCAATTTAAGATGCAACACTAACCCCTAGCTTGATGCAATGACCTACAAAATGACCTAGAAAAGTATGTAAAATAAAATATAAAGTTAAAAAATAGAATGTGCACACCTAAGAACTTGTAGAGACTAGAAATTCTACAAATCCTCAAATTTTGGCCTATTAGGACTCATTCGCCACTCTAGGTGAATCAGTCCTAGTTTTGGATTTCTGCATAGGAGCAGGTTTTAAGAAAATGGGTATCCAAATCTACAATTATCTCCAAAAAATAGCTAAAGTGAGACTCATTGGCCACTTGTGGTGAATGAGTCCAGTTTGGATTTTCTAGAATTCAATGTCTAAATCTTCTCTTCTCAGTCTAGTCAATCTATTCCTTTGGGTTCCCAAATCTAAAACTCTAATTTTGGGGTTGTAGATGACCTATTACTGAAGATTATGACCTTGCGAATGGGGAGACAAATCCAACAAGCTTGTAATCTAATCTTCAATGATCCTTCAAGCTGCAATACATCTAGATATGCAATCACACAAAGAGAGAGAGAGAGAGAGAGAGAGAGAGAGAGAGAGAGAGAGAGAGAGAGAGAGTATGCTGATTGTTAGGGAATAGGGGTTTGCCTTGGTCAAACCCCTTTTAGTTAATTAAATCAAATGATAAAATATAGGCATGAAGCATGGAACAAAGAACATGAATCATGGAAAATGATACCTTGAATGATGCCTTGTGAATGATGTCTTGTAAATTTTCAACTCAACATGAAATGGCCATGAAGGATGCATATCTTGATCTTTGACAATAGGAATAGAACAATGCTTGATCTTGGATCTTCAATGCTACATCACAAAACTAGCTCAATAACATGCTTGATGCTTGATATTCTTGACATGATGATGGATCTTGAATTTCTACAATAATTGATGAAGAATTATGCTCTTGAATGCTTTAGAAATGATCTTGAATGATTCTTGATGATCTTGTAAAGTCTTAGAATGATTAACTCCTACTTGTTTAACTTTATAACATGAATGTATGATGAAATAATGATTTGATACCTTGTTTATATAGGAAATGCACTCAAATGACTGTTTATTTGATGCCAAATTTTGACATGAAAGAAATTTGAACTTAAAACCCAATTTTGTCACTCAAAGCCTAAAAAATAGGCCAAATGTGACTCATTCACCCAAGGTGGTGAATGGTTCCCACAGGGGCTATTTTTCTTGCTAGAATGTTGGGGAGTCAATAAATTAATCTTATATGTTGATATTGTCAGGTTTTTGATTAAAATATGCCTTGGGATGCATAATATGGGGTCATAGGGGCCTATTAATGATGATATAAAGGTCATAAAAGCAATATAGCCCATAATACAATGTGAAAGTGTAAGTAAATACACTTAAAACATTAAATTAAGGAAACATTGGGCTTATTTAGCTTAGAAGGGCCCTAAATCCCATGTGAATGTGTAAAACATAATACAACACTAGATTAGGTCAATTTGATTTACAAGCCTCCTAAATGTAATGTGAAGGTATAAATAAATACACTTTACAAAATTAAATTAAGGTAGAGTTAAGTTAATTTAGCTTAAAAAGGGCCCAATACCTAATTTGGATGTGTAAAAAAGCTCACAACACTAGATCAAGGCAACACTAAGTCCAATCTATCATTAATTATTCCTAAATTAAGCAAGGAAAAGGCATAATTTTTTGGTGACTACATCTAGCCCCCACTTTAGTGAGAGGATGAACTTGCTTATAACTCACACTAAAATAGACATTCAAGAGGGGTGCATGTGTATCGATGCATATGGTCTAGGAAAACAAAGATTGAGGAGGCGAACAAGCCCCCAGGATCCAAGATATTACGTCAAAATGACACTCAAAAAAGGGACATCCACAAAGTGTATGATATGTGGAAAAATAAGATACATGAACATCTAATGTCATAGATTAAAAGAAAGAAAAACAAAAAACAAAAAAAGTAAAAAGAGGTGGATCAATCTATAACTGTTTGTCCAACACAGTGTGGATCAGATCTAAGTTGTGTTGAACAGAACAAATAATTGAGAGGGGGGGTGAATTAGTTATCTTAAAACAATTTTATTTTCTTTACTTAATCTAGATCAGACTTATACGAACCAAAAAATAATCAAATAGATAATAACATGAATGCACATATCAACACCCATCACAATGAACACCAGAATTTGTGTGGAAACCCAAGGAGGGAAAAACCATAGAGAATGCTAATTCTCAATTATAAAGCACCGGTTAAGGTGACACCAGTTAAGGTGACTTTTACAAAGGATCACTGCCAAGTTGCTTACTACAGGGTGGCTCACTATCGCTGGGCTCACCACCCAAATACAAAAAAAATGATTACATAATAGTCTCACTAACAAAAGTTAGTTGATATAGTTGCATATACATATGCATGAACTCAGTTCCGATTAAGAGCATAATTTATGTCTGCAACAGATCAAGTTGATAATCTTCTGCACACCTTCCTTCCATAACCTTCACACAACATTCTTCCAAAATAGATTACTCCTTCCTTCAAACCCTTCTATATGTTCACGCACATCATACTACTTCCATGCATCTATGTCTTCAATAATAAAGATGTTCTCTATATATATGCATGTATACCCATAGAAAAAAAAATTAAGTCAACCACATAATATCTTCATAGTCCTCTAATTTGGTCAGATAAAATTTGAATTTAGATCACCACAAAGCATGTCGAAATGAAGAAAAATCTTGAAATATTCAATAAGACCTTGCACACAAACATCAGATCCAAAAGATAGGTCGCACATAAAGATCTTCTTACCACATTACCAAGGGACAAAAAATAGGTCATACATAAGATAACATAATCTGAATTACATTAAGTATATTCTAGAGCTATTGAGAATGCACAACCAAGACCAAATATTTATTATCATTAATTTTAGTACCAATCAGAGAAGAACAGTTCGACATACCAAAACTTGTAACATGCAACATGAATGTTCAGATAGCAAGGATACCCAAAGTAGGCTTTGAGCACAATAGCCAACATCAAATGATTAGTCTTCATTATACTACGTCACTTAAATTCAACAGATGTCCCAAAAAGGGATACTACCATATCCAGATCAAGGATAATCTCCACACAACACATCATAGAATATGATAGAGTAGATCAACTTTGTACATCATCCAAAGCACAAAATTTTGGATCCAAGGTTTTTACATCAATGACAACAATGCTAAACCATCTCAACAATCTCTCCCTTTGGAATTGATGGAAAAATATCAAAAACTCCAAATCCAAAGATGTAAACTCCAAAATTCTAAAACTCCATCTTTTTCCAGCAATTCAATTCTTCTTTTTGTTTTTCTTTTTTTTGGACCCCTTTTTGCCATCAAAGGAAAAGGTACAAAATTTGAACATTCAGGAACTCAAGTAAAAATAACACTTTTCACCAGAAATATTTTCTTGTACCTTTCTCTCACCGTTGGAAGAATCCTCTTCCAAGTTAGTATTGTATAATCCATTGTAGTACACATGATATCCAATAGACCCAATATCATAAATGAGGATGACTATTTCAGAGACAAGCATAGTTGTTCACAATCTTCTACATCAGAAAATATCCTCTAGAGATGATCCAACCAAACCTCAACAATTTCTTTAACCAACCAGAAAGTTCTAACCAAGTCTTCCCTCTATCTCTAAATAATCAATATTCAGCTCCGCTTGTAATTGACCAACAATTATTCTTTGTTTTCCATCTTTTTCTTTCAAGATATCAAAACTCTTTCCAAAAAATTTCATCTCAAATTCAAAAGCTTCAATTTTGCTTCTAAAATTATCAACAATTGTAGGCTATCAGAGACAATACTTGTAGATGTTAGACATTTCCTTGATGCATTCTCTTGTCTCACCAATTACTTTGGATAACTTTGTTTTAGCTTTGACACATCTTCTCTCAACCATAGCTTTGAACTTATGTCCTTCAGGTCCTTCCAACAACATTCTACTACATTATCTGATAATAAGTCAAAAAAATTTGAATTAGTAATACCCTTCTTGAGTAGATAATCAACCAAAGCATCATCAATTTTTAGCCTATACACCGGAGGGTAGGCACACCTCTTTTCACCAAATTTATTCATATCACCTTCATTTAACATCAACTGAATTTCATCTACATCTAAAGGTTTAGATCTAGGTAGAGATTCTTCTTCCTTCTCCTTCTCTTTCAAGATAGTGATAAAATATTCTATGTTAACTTTCCTCCTTTTAGGTTGCAGAGGGGAACCACTAATAACAACTTCCAACTCCTTATCATAGGAGGAACCCTCCTTAAACTGATTGGATACTCTCACATCAGAGCACAAATTCATTTGCAGGGATGAGAAATAGACTTTGCATGGACTTGATTTATCCTTTATACATTCCAAATACTTGAAAAACTTACTTTTTGATAGGGATACCATACTTCCACTTAATATTCTCTTTTTCCTTTAAGGAAACTCAAAAATTAAAATACCAAACATGCGAGTAGAGACCCAAACAAGAAAGGATAACTCTCAACCAAATATATTGCGAAGTTCTCAATTAGGTTTTCCACTACTAGGATACACAAGTCAAACTGTTTGTTTTCCTTCACCATCATGTATACAAGATGTACAATAATAGCTGAAGTAGAACATTTAGAATTTCTAAAATAGACTTTATAAGTGATGTCATGAGTAACATACCTTATTACAAGATTGAAAATGGTATTTATCAGTAGAGCTTAGGGATCTTTATCGATACCTGTAATGCCCCGCCAAGTAACCTTAAAGGAAGTTGCAATTAACATCTTAAGTGAACTAATTTTTTTTTTTTATAAAGTGCATTTAACATACACATTCACTTACTAATTAACAACAACCTCTAAGGCTACAAGGTTAGGATTACTTAAACCCACATATACATATTACATATAACCATAGCCTTATGAATTTTATGAAATAAACATCATACATCATAAGAATACCACATAACATAATAAGATAATCAACCAAGATACAATCTCATAAACATTATCTTAAACCAATAGTTACATCACTCATTCCCAGAATGAGGCAATAGTACTCAAGGTTACAATTACAAAATTCCACCTCATAAACATAAGAGGGATAAAATAACTTATACAAAATGAAGTATTACAATGCAAGAAATTACAACAAGAACTGCGAGCTGTCCATCTGGATGTCTCGCCACCAAGTACTGAAGATCGATGGGGACCCAACGGTTTTGGTCCATGTTCCACCCAGCCAATGTGGTACCCGAAGGCCCACCCCCCATGCTAGGAGAAAGTAACAAAGTAACATGGACTAAGATCTACAACCACTAACCAAAGGCAGACTCATACTGACTCATACTGTTATAACCAACCAAATGAATTAACAAGTACAACTCATTCACCATACAAGTACGAATCAAATACAATATATGTACAATTCAAGTATAATACAAGTACAAATCAAAAACAATATATGTACAAATCAAGTACAATACAAGTACAACTCCAACATCATTCACATAGGTCACATTGCTTCCAAACATAAAGTAGATCAAGTATGTTCAAATAATCATACACAAAATAATTAACAACAGTTGTCATAGATAGAGTGTCATCGCAAGGTTTGTCATGAGATCTCCTCTGAGTATTTTCATAGGCTCCAGCACAAGTAATCCTGGTGGCCTCAACCGAATCTAGGCACTCATACTCACTCATGCGGAATCAACTACCTCTCGCAACGACAAGATAGTTGATCTTGCCATTCCAGGCCTTCTCACTCATCCCAAGTCTAAACAAGCCCTTGTGTCTATGAGTGAGGATTGAATTATCTTGATTAATGTGAAGTTAGTCCTAATCTTCTAAGTACATTATTTAAATTATCACTTGATTAAATCACTCCTGAAGGTTATCCAGTTTACCTCTTTGGGCTCTGACGCCTAACAGAAGCCACTCTTCTATTCAACAACACACACCTAAACAATCCACAAAGGGAACCACAAGTGCATACCAACTAGGCATCATAATCC
>VCHN02000794.1:0-29758 GCA_007115665.2 Sequoiadendron giganteum
AATCCAAGGACAACCATGATTTTGTTGCTATCCAAGCTGAATACCAATGGACAGGTGATGATGACGATGACAACATTGTTTGATGTGGGAAGGGCACATCCCGAAACAACGTGAAAATGACAATGTTGTTTGACATGGGAAGGATACATCCCGAAACAACGTGAAGATGACAATGTTGTTTGATGTGGGAATGACACATCCCGAAACAACGTGAAGATGACAATGTTATGACAAGAGTATAAAATTCTACAGTAGGTCAAGGGACAAAGCCAAGGAATGTTTTGGATAATGTGCTAGGGTGCCATATTGTTGCATTTGAAATGACTTGGATAAAATAACGAGGGATCTGTAAACCATTGACAAGGGAAACCAAGATGGGTGATAGGTATAATGCAAGAGAGATTGATGACTTGGACTAGGAGAAGTATCATATGGTCTCCAAGGATGATATCGAAAAGGATGGTATGAAGGTAATGACATGATATGCAATGACCAAGGTATGACCCCAAAAGATAGACATGTCAAAAGTTTTCCAAAGCATGATTTGTGTTTGCGTCTTAGTCTTTGTCAAGATCAAAATAGGTGGACAAATGGATGGACATGATAGGGCTAAGATGTATGGATGGAAATGTCAGGTGAAGGGAGTGGGAGATGAGACAACTTTCCCCCAAGTGTAATGGTCCACATAGATGATTTATTCTACACATGATGCATGTTTGCCAAGTTTTCATCATGGTACTTATCCAAAGCGCCTGTTTGCCAGGTTTTCACCGTTGGATGAAATTTTCTCTTTACTATTTTTGATGTTTTATTTATTTTTATTTTTATTTTGGTGTCACCAAGACACCTGTTTGCCAGGTTTTCATCTAGGGACGATTTTTTTTTATTTTTGATTTTTTGTATTTTTGTCGGATAGCCTTGATGCTTTATATGACCACTGACTATGTTGAAGCCTTTGACGATGCTGATGTAGAGACTAGTGCCATGACATGCCAATAGTGACCTTTTTGAAGTAGTTTCCTTGTCAGGATGATAGCGCTTGCATACACCTGATTGATGTCATTGTGATCTTTGTTGATACTAGAGTTAGCCTTATTAGAATACGCACATCGCGATAGAGTGCCATGAGAGTCCTTGTGGTAAAGAGTTGCTGCCAAAATGCGACGGATTTGTGACATGGGATGTTTGGAATTTAAGGATGATGTAGGATTATGGCGGATGATGGTAGACATGGACGGGTTGGTTGGATGTTTGGATGTAGATGCTTTTATTCTCCAAACTTTGGGTGTTGGGTTAGGATGTTGTTTGGAACCAACACTTTTATATGTCTTTCTTGATGACCATTTTGATGGAGGTGGACATGTATTGTATGTGGGAATCCTCTTGTGTTGTGGCTCCACATTTTGATTGACTTCTAAATTTGGCATCTTTTCATTGCCTGATTCTTGACTTGATCCATTTTGTTTTGGGATCCATTTTAGCTTCATTTGTCCACTCGACTTTTTGTTTGATTTGATGGCCTTTGACATTTGATTTTGGATTTTGGAGTTGTAATACTTTTGTTGGTTCCAAATGGAAGGTTTATTCATGATGGAATGATGGTCTGGAGTGTGGAGGGAAGGGGTATTGGCAACAATCTTATGACAAGGACTACTCATGATACCCTTTTTGACATTTGTATTAGATAAAGTTGCCCCCAATATCGAGGAGGGACCACTAACATCTTTTGATTTTCCAATTGATGGATAGCCAAGACCTTGATGTTTGTAATGTGCTTGAACTTGTACGGGTTCCAGAATTCCTTGCTCGTGTAGGCCTAATCCTTTTCCCTGATAATGCATGTTCTGACAAATTTTGCTTGCGATGGGATACTTGTTACTTTGGAAGCAAGATGCTAACCCATCATTATTGGGGAAATTAGTGATTGAAATATTCTCCTCTGTAAGAAAGCCTGCTCTGAAAAAGATGGATGATCCTAATTGATAGGATGTTGTAGCTTGATTGACATGTTGGACAGATTTTTGATTAATATCTTCAGTCTGATTTTCTAACATGTCAGATTCTGATGATTCTATTGGTGCTTCCAAGTCTATGTCAAAACCGTCTTCATGGTCATTGTCATAGATCCCACTGAATTCCGCTATAGCTTGATCATTTTCAAATATGTCCATACTAGAATATTCTTGTTCTAGTGGTAGATCATCTATGTGTCCCATGGAGGCAAGTGTCTCACTTTTGGGAGTGTCATTACTTGAAGTTTGAATGGAATCGTCTTCAAGCATTTCATTGTGAATGGCATAGAGGTCTAGGAGTGGATCATTTTGGACTTCTTGATCAAAGATAGTGTCTTGATCAAAGATGGGTGCATTTTGAATGTCATGATTGGAAGTAGTGTCTTGAAAGAAGATAGGTTCCTCTTGAATGACATGGTTTTGGATGGACTCTTTACCAAGGATAGGTGTATTTGGTATGCCATTATTGTCTAGGAGGACTTCTTGAATGGATGCAAAGATGGAGTCATGAAAGTGACTACTTTGATCTTGACATGATGGTGATGTTATAATGTTGTGCTTTGGACTTGCCTCTTGACATGTATCCTCAAGTTTAGGAGATGGGATGGGACTTTGGAGGCCATGACTAGATATGTTTTCATGACAAAATGGATTGTCTTGAAATGGATTGGTGCATGACGGACTAGGATAGGACATGGAGTTTTGTACTTGGTTGAGGGATGATGGGCTAGAGTAGTACATGAATGTATGACAAGTATTTGTCATGGATGAAGGACTAGGATTAGGATTTGACGTGGGTGGAGGACTAGTATATGATGAAGGACTAGGATATGACATGAATGGAAGACTCTGATATGGCGTGGATGGAGGACTAGCATATGATGAAGGACTAGGATATGAAATGAATGGAAGATTTTGATATGACGTGGATGAAGGACTAAGATAAGATGAAGGACTAAGATATGATGTGGAACCTTGGAATGGATTAATGGAGGGTTGGTTTCCCTTGTCAAAGTTAGGGTGGGTATGACTAATGGAAGTTTGTTGTGACTCAGTGCCATGGATGGTGTTAGGAGACCCTTGATAGTAGATGGATAGAGGACCAGGGCTATTGGACTTTTGGTAAGAGGGATGGATGGATGGAGGACTAGAGGGTGAGGTGTGTTTGGACTTGCATTGTAGGTATAGTATTTTGAAGTCCCTAGCAAGTTGTGTGTGACCCTGACTATTGAATTGGCATTCGATTTGACTAGCAAGCATGTCATCGTGACTTGAAGACATGATGGTGGATGAAATGAGACTAAGACTATGCAAAGGGATAATGCAAAGTGATAAAAGGGGATGCCTTATGTCGAATGATTTTTAGAAAAGGTTTTCTAACCACTCAAAGTCTGGCCAAATGTCTCGATTTGGATTGTCAAAGGACTGATTTGTAGGACAAGATGACAAGGTGAGACTTCCACACTAGACTTTTGAGTTGGAAGTAGCTCACTAAAAGGACAATGACTTAGGAATGATTTGTTGATTTGTTCCAATGACAATGTATTTTTGAGACAAATGGTTTGACAAAGAAAGGAAATTTTTCCTATCCCAAAGTTGTGCAATTTGAGGACTTAAGGCTTTTCCTATGAAGATGAGGATGACGGATTGTAAGCTAGATGAAGACTAAAATGCAAAGATGGATGACGTGGACAAGTGCCTTGCTAGTTTTTGACAGAACTAATGTTTTCCCAATTGACAGGAAAATGCATCTTTTAAGGTCTCATATGTGGTGCACTAAAGCAGATGCATTGTAGGATTTTGACTTGTTTTTGCAAAATGACAAATGCGGCGTTTTAGACAACAAATGCGGTTTGGTATGGAAAATGCGGCTCAATTAACTGAATGCGGCTCACTGATTGCAAATGCAGCTCTGTAATTGTCGATTGCTTTTTGATAGAGCGAATGCGGCTCCTGATGGCTCAAATGTGGCTCATCAGAGCGAATGCGGTTTACCAGATGTCGAATGCAGTGCAGCAGAGCACTTGCATCACAATATGCAGTTTTAGGGAAAAAACCCGAATACAGTTTGTAGTTTTCGATCAGTTTTTGTGATCCAGATTTGTGATTTTGTAATTTGTTTGAAGATTTTTAAGAATTCTTGGCAAACACAGAAATCAAAAATATGAAATGCTTGTTCAAACAAACTCACTCTTAAAATTCAAGTGGGTCATCCTCACAATCACAGCCCACATCTCAAAATCATGTCGACTCACACAGCCTTGTCACCCCCTAGAGGGCGCCCGTGTTTTTGTCTTTTCTAGGTGCGTACTCAAGGATACCGAATCCCTTGAGAAAATAGTCCATGTTGATTATATGGTGAGTGTCTTGGGGGGAGATTCTTCCCTCCCCTTGCACCGTGATTGAAAGGATGTCTGGTTACTAACACAGCTGGCTACTACACTAGGTTCTTAGTAAGTCTTTCCATTCAGTGTGGTAATGGATATACTCCCTCGAGAGACCTCCCAACCTTTAGAACAAAGGCTTTGGGGATGGTTATCTTGTCAACTACTATCAAGTTGGATTTTCATCAACAACTTGCTTTTGATTATAGTGGGTTGGAAACCTTGGCTTTAGGTGTTCCCACTTAGGTTATTCCCATAGGATGAGTACTTTTTCCCACTATGGCAGGCCTTCTAAGGGTTGTAATAAAGCATTAAATGCATAAGTACAAAAAAGGGATAGGTCTGGCTTTTTGATCACCCAATAAAGGGGAGAGCATATGCCTACTATCCAAAACACACAAAGCAAGTGTAAAATTTTAAACCCAAAATAAAAATATTTTCTAATCTAAGTGAAGATGTTGCTTCACACAGACATGGTGTTCATTTTTTTTAACCAAATTAAAAATGTGGTGGCTACCCTAGATTGATAAATTCCAATTAAATTGCCTATCCTAGGATTGGTAAATTGAAATTTATGTGACTATCCTAGGGTTGGTTCTTTTTAAACACAAAAAATGAAAGAAAACATTAAATTTTGGCCATGGATGTGTCAAATCCAGATTACAATGATGATAAAAAGGAACAATAATGATTACCAATTACCTGCGGCTTGGCAGAGCAGATGCGACTCGATTTTTGTCAAATGCGTCGCGGCCTGGCAAATGCATCTCAAGAAGACTCGTATGTAGTGTGACAGAGCGGATGCATCGCTCGTGATCGCAAATGTGATGCAACAAAGCGAATGTGTCATTTGGGTCTTCAAATGCGTTGTTCCGTACTGGACTTGCAAAAAAAAATGTTTGAAGCTGAAACCTGCAAAAAAAATTCGTGTTGGAAAGTCGGGTTCACCAATGTAATGACCTAAAATATCCTACAAACATCAACACTTATTAGTTGTACCTGCAAGTTAATATAAATCAACAATGAAATGTAAAGAAGTTAAAAACAAAAAGTAATGCAAGAAATTGGAAAGATCTCACCTATCTTTTGACTCCATGACTGATTTTCATTGTACCTTCTCAAGCTTTGCTGCAATGATAGATTGCCCTCAGATTGTGTGTGAGCAAACTTTTCTAATGCCTAGCCTTAACAATGCCTTTGAAGGATTTTAAATTATTAAACTATGCAACTAGAAACTCAATCCTAATATGCAAGCAATAATAAAATAAGCCTAAGATATGATATTAAATGCCTATAGTAAAAGTATCTCAAGCAAATGAACATGGATCTGAAAATGAGATCAAGATTGTCATTTTATAGAGAATGCAATCTTGAATGGACGGACAGGATGAGAGATTGAGGAATACCCTAGAATCAAAGGTCGAGATTCAATAAGGCAACCCTAATTAGGGTTAGGGAAAAATACTCATAGGTGTAAAAAAGATTTAATTAAATGAATTAAATCCAGACTGAATGTGACAGTGGAGATGAAATTAGTAAAAATCAGAAGACAAGATGATGAGATTTTTAGAAAATCAATAATTTTGGAAATTACTTGATTTGTAGAAGAATATTTCCCTTTTGAATTAAATTAATTCAAAATATAGATTTTGTGAGGTAATTAGTAATTGATTTTTGAAATTAATTGCTAAATGAAGAATCAGTTAAGTATGTGAGATATTTTTAAATGATTTGTTTTATTTAAAAATATAGAAGTGTCACATGCCATAATTAAATAATTAAAATAATTATTTAATTTAGAAGAAGTAGTTAATTAATTAAATAAATAAATGAATTTATTTAATTAAGAGAGGATTTAGGAATTAGTGACACATTAAATAAATATATTTTAAATATATTCATTTAATAATCAGGAGAACATTAATGATAAGGATTAATTAAATAAATTGATGACTTTATTTAATTATTAGAAGATTTTGACAATTAGTGACATATTAAATTAAATAAATAAGATTTATTTATTTAATAATCATGAAGAATGAAAGACTATGAATTAATTAAATAATCATGAATTATTTAATTAATAGTTGAATGTGTGTTAGGGACATAATTCAAATGTTACAATTATGCTAGGATGGAAAGTGGTAAAATAGTGTTCGCAGGCCTAGGTCATTTTTTAGGTGTCTACAGTGATTAATGGTATAAATAAATTAACTAATCAATATTACATGAATCAAATTAAGTCATGTTCTTTCATTTTTTAATTTAAATTCATTAAAAAATGACTTTTTATGTAACTTTCTTCTAATTCAAAGTAAATCTATTATGATTAGTAAAATTATGAAAAGAATGATCTATATTATCAAATTTAAACAAAAAAAATTCATAATAAACATTTCAATTCAACAAACATGAAAATATTACCTAGATAATCAAATTTGATGTAAGAACTTCAAATTCTCTTCTTTCACATTGTCAAACAAACAAAATGGTGTTGAAAAGGTGGTGGAGCAAGCAAAAAAATGGTGTTACAAGTAAATAACATGAAAAAGCATTTCATTTTTGGTCAAAGTTTAGTAACTAGAAAAACGAAAGGAATTATGGGCTTGTACCATGGGTTAGATGTCTTTTTTACTATTTTTAGAAAAGCTCATTTGGTGCTCACTAAATTTGGCAAACACCAAATGAGCTTTATAGAGAAATTGCAAGTGTTAAGGCCTCAACCCTATACAAAGACCTACAAAGTGGAGAGAGAAGAGTAAGAGATACCTAGAGGAGTAACAAGGGATGGATGGAGAGGTTTAATGAGCTTTATTAATAATGAAAAATATATTTTTCCCCATTCAATCAATTTCACACACATCGAGGTCACAAAATCAACACACATGACATCATAAATGATTGGGAAAATGTAAAATTGTGCTAGTGACAAAGGTCAACAAGAATTTTGAGGAAGTAGTACAACATGTTGCCTCACATATGTTAGGATCTCTTTCACTTGCACTATTTGTCTTACTTGTGACATTCAAGGTCTTTTGTAAGCACTTGAATTTGAACCCAAATTATGGACATCTTAGCACTAGTAGCATCAAGTAAAAAATTTTGAATTTGTGTGATTTGTGTCACAACCTTGGAATCATGCTTATTTAGGATATTGTGCTATTTCATCACCTACATATAAAATTTGTGAATATTTTCTTGTTGAACTTGATGATGTCCTTGCAGTGTGATACCTACCCTTCGATGACCTAGACTATGTTTCTATTTAACTTATTAGCATACTTGACATTTTATGTTATTGTTTACTTCTATGGTGTTAGATATTTGATTTCTACATTTGACTATGGCTTGGTAATATTCACATGCATAGAATAAATTTGATTTATTTATGATGATATTGCTAAGAGTTGATGGTTAACTAGGTTGTTTCATTTTTTATTTGATTGGCATGAATGCTTAATTAATTAATTTAACTCTTAGGATGAATTAGGTTGTGTTATGTATATTAATTATCAAATAATAAATTGACTATTTTTTTCTAATTACATATCCTATGAATTGTTTTTATATGGAATTGAAATGAACATCAAATGTGGTTATGATGTTTTATTGAATTATGTGATGGATGTGATTATGGATCGAATGTCTAAAGCTGAATGTAGTTTGATTCATGATTCCATCATAGATATGGCTAAGGAGGGATGGAGAGGTAGACAAGGAATGACTAAGAGGCCTATAGAGTTAAGAGGTAGAGAGGTGAGGGGTGAGAGTGAATAAAATGAGAGAGAGAAGTTCACAAAGAGGGAGAGAGGTGGAGAGGGATGGAAATAACTAGAGGGGGGAGATATAGAGGTGTGAAACCTACAACCTATAGAGAGAGGGTTGAGAGACATATGGGGAGAGATAGTGTGAGAGAGAGATAAGAGAGGGAGAGAGAAAGGGAAGTATTGACCTAGAGGAGTAACAAGGGATGGAGGGAGTGAGAGGCATAGGGAAGGAGGACATAGAGAGGTGATGGAGAGAGAAGAACAAGGAGAAAGAAATGGATAAGGAGGGATGGAGAGGTATAAAAGGAGTGATTGAGAGACCTAAAAAGGGGAGAGGTAGAGAGGTGAGGGGGAGAGAGAATAAAATGAGAGAATTCACAAAGAGGGAAAGATGGGTAAGGTGTAGAGAGAGGGAAATAACAAGAGATCTTAAAGAGATATAGAGGTGAGAGACCTATATCCTATGGAGAAAGGGGTGAGAGATATAAAGGTGAGAGACCTATAGCCTAGGGAGAGAGGGGTGAGAGAGAAGAGAGGGAGAGAGAAAGGGAAATATAAACTGAGAGGAGTAACAAGAGATGGAGGGAGAGGTAGACATGGAGGGAGTGAGAGACATAGGGAAGGAGGAGATAAATTGGTGATGACATAAAGAGGGGATGGAAAGAGAAGAGGAGATAGAGAATAAAAAATAAAAATATATGGCTAAAGAGGGATGGAGAGGTAGAAAAGGAGTGTCTAATATACCTATAGAGGGAAGAGGTAGAGAGGTGAGCGGTGAGAGTGAATAAAATGAGAGAGAATTTAACAAAGAGGGAAAGATAGGTAAGGATGGAGGGAGAGAGGTGGAGAGGGAGGGATATAACTAGAGAGGGGAGAAATATAGGTGTGATACCTACAAACTAGGGAGATAGGGGTGATATAGAGAAGAGAGGAAGATAGAAAGGGAAGCATCGACCTAGAGGAGTAACAAGGGATGGAGGGAGGGGTATACATGGAGGGAGTGAGAGGAATATGTAAGGATTAGATATAGAGGTGATGAGATAGAGAGGAGAGGGAGAGAGAAGAACAAGGAGAAAGAGATGGCTAAGGAGGGATGGAGATGTAGAAAAGGAGTGACTAAGATACTTACAAAGGAGAGAGGTAGAGAAGTGAGGGGGAGAGAGAGAAGAAAATATGAGAGAGAAGATAACAAAAAGCGAAAGAGGGGTAAGGAGGGAGGGAGATAGGTGGAGAGGGATGGAAATAACTAGACATCTCAGAGATATGTAGAGGTGAGAGTGGTAATGATACAAGGATGGAGAGGTGGAGAGGTAAAGAGGGAAGGAGGGAGATACCTAGAGATGGAGAGAAGGAGAGAGGTTGGGAGGGAGAGGTAGTTATTGAGAGAATGAAGGGAGATGGGAAAGAAACAATAATAGAGGGAGAGAGAAGAAGAAAGAGATAGAGAGTCAATATAGATGGGGTTAAGGAGGGAAGGTAAGGTAGATAGGGAGATACCTAGGAGAGAGAGTGGGAGATACCTAGAGAGGGGAGAGCGAAGAGAGGGAGAGAAAAAAGGAATTATTTGTAGATGAGTAACAAGGGATGGAGGGAGAGGTATAGATGGAGGGAGTGAGACACATAGAAAAGGAGGATATACAGAGGTGACAACATAGAGAGGGGAGGGATAGATAAGAGGAGAGAGAGAATAACGAAGAGAAAGAGATGCCTAAGGAGGGATAGAGAGTTTGAAAAAGAGTGACTCTAATACTTAAAGAGGGGAGAGGTAGAGAGGTGAGGGGAGAGAATAAAAAATGAGAGAGAATTTTAAAAAGAGGGAAAGAGGGGTAAGAAGGGAGGGATAGAGGTGGAGGGGGAGGTAAATAACTAGAGAGCCTAGAGAGATATAAAGAGAGACATATAGCCCAAGGAGAGAGGGGTGAGAGACATAGGGAGAGATAGAGGGAGGAGAGAAGTGTAATGAGATAAGGAGAGGTAGAGGGGTAAAGAGGGAAGGAGGGAGAGACCTAGAGATGGGGGGAGAGAGAGAGAGAGGGTGGGAGAGAGATGTAGTAATTGAGAGAATTGAGAGAGATGGGAAAGAAAAAATAATAGAGAGAGAGAGAGAGAGAAGAAGAGAGAGGTAGAGAGGCAAGGATATATATGGGGGTAAGGAGGGAAGGAAAGACAGAGAGTGAGATATGGAGAGAGAGTGGGAGAGACCTAGAGAGGGGAGAGAGAAAGGGAAGTACCAGTAGATGAGTAAGAAGGTATGAAGGGAGAGGCACACATGGAGGGAGTGAGAGACATAAGGAGGAGGAGATAGAGAGGTGATGACCTAGAGAGGGGAGGGAAAGAGAAGAGGAGAGAGAGAAGAATGATGTGAGAGAAATAGAGGGGGGATAAACATGGGTAATGAGACAAGGAGGGGGGAACTTGGATATGGTGAGGGAGAGAGAGAGGGTGGGAGGGAGAGGTAGTGATTGAGAGAAAAGAGAGAGATGGATGAGAAATAGAAATGAAGGGAGAGAGAAGAAGAGAGAGGTAGGGAGGAAAGGATAGAGATGGGATTAAGGAGGGAAGGTAAGGTAGAGAGGGTGGGAGAGACCTAGAGAGGGTTGAGAGAGAAGAGGGTAAGTATTGGTTAAGAGGGAAAGAGGAAAAGAGGGAGTGAAAGGTAAAACCTCAACTATCGATCATCAATCATAAATCATAAACTCTAAGCCTTATCAAAGTGGGGGAGACAAAGGAATAGAGAAAGCGAAGTTGGATTTAATGTTTACATTTGGAATTCACCAAATTTGGTGCTTGCCAAATGATGCTCTTTCATTTGGCACTTTCCAAATGGGTTGCATTGGGAAATACCAACCCAAAAGGGTTGGATTTTTCCTTAGGCATCCAACCCAAAGGATTGGATGACCATTTCATGCCAAGGACATTATTTTTTGAAAGGGTTACAAAATTTCACATTTTTGGCCATGCTCTCCATTAGGTTTGCACATGTTTCAATGAAACTTTATAAAAATATGGTGATGACGTTAGGCTCTCTCTTAGCTATCTAAACATATATTTTTTATATTTTTATTATGTTAAGGTTTTCATCTATAACTTCTCTTTTTAGTGCCTCCATTTTTTGTCAAAAACCAACATGTGCTAGTTTGGGTATAGATTTTTTCTCGTTCATCAAATTTTGAAATAAATTTTTTTTTAGAAACTAGACTCTATTCTACACGTAATGAAAAAACTGATTTTCAATTAGTTTTCAAAAAAATTAGGGTAGAGCATGCTCAAATTTTATCTTTTTAGGATGCTTCCACTTCGAAGATTAGTAAAATGTTATATACTCATTAAAAAAATTGCTAGAAAACTACTATAAACTACATGGTGTTAGCTAATTTCTCACTGTAGCGATTTTTGAATTTTTTTAGAAAGGGGCACAACAAACACTATGCTATTTTTTTGATAAAAAAAGGACCACTTTGTGTGGCCCCCATTTTTCAAACCTTTAATCTTCATTATCTTTTTTTAAAAATAGTACTTTAGAAAGTATATTTGAAGCACTAAAAATCTTGTTCTAGTTGTGTCTTCAAGTTTTGAGCATAACTATCATCATTTTCTCGTGAACATCAAACTTTTCTGATTTCAAAAAAAAAAAGTGGCATCTTAAGAGCCATTTTTGTGTCACAACTTGGTGCGCATACCCTATTTCTCAGACCCATAGAATCTTGGATGATTTTTAGATCTTTCATAAGTTTTATTTTTTATGGAATAAGTTCCCAAAGGAGAACATGTTTTAGTGCTTAGCTTTGAACTTGATAAGCTTCAACTTTTGGGAAAAAGTAAACATAGGGGTACCATGGAATAGGGTCTTCCACCATTTATCAACCAAATTTATGAAATCCAAATGAGACTCCCACATGATTTGTATATAAAGTCGTAAGGCCCCTACTTGATAATATCTTCCCAAGAAAGGAGAAGAGAATGATGTTCTAAATCTACTCTTAGGAAGGTAGATAAAGAGATCCAAGGAAGAAAATTTTAGTTACGAGAAATAAGTAATCTATCCAATTTTACCTAGATGGGGTTATTGTTGAATCTATAGTTCGACCAAGTGAAGGATGTACCTTGGAGCTCAATATATATAAGGCCTATGTTAGCCAAAATATTAGCCAAGTCACTCATACAATCAAAAGGTCATCAAGACCTCCCAAATTTTTCAATGAGAACAAAGGAGTGTTGAAATCACCCCCTACTAACCAAAAATCATCAGGATAGTGATTTAAGGTGCTAGTAAGAGAATATCAAAGTTATTTCCTCATGGGTTTATTGTTCAGAGCATAAATATTAGCAAGATTCCACTACAAGTTGTGGGATGAATCCAGAAAGGAAACCATGAGATGGGTTTTGTTTTTGTCAAGCAGTGTGCCCTTCAATTGATGAGGGTTTCACATGGTGTCAATTCCCCCTGAAGCACCTTTGGTAGGGGAAACACAAAATTCTACAAAAGGCTAGATTTTAGAAGCTATAAGGGAAAAATTAGATTCAAAAATTTGTATTTCTTGTATCAACACAATATCAACATTGTGTTAAAAAATGTAGCATTTTATTAGATTTTGTTTGTGTGGGCTATTTAGGCCTCTAATGTTCCAAGACATTATCTTCATAGGGAAAAGGAAGGTATGAATAAAGTATATTAGAAGCATGTGATGGGATAATGAAATAATCCTCAAAACTAAACCAAGGACCAATATCATTTTCTTAGGGGCTTGGAACTCGAGAGCTCTAAGGTGTGTTGTTTTACCAATGCCACCTCTCTTGCTACTTCCCTTGTACATGTTTCTCTAAGCGATGATCTAACTTGTTTGGGGTCACCTCCCATAGGTGTTTTTTGTGTTTTCCTTAGATAGGTATCAAATCCTCTCTTAGGGAGGTATACAAATCTTGAGACAAAAAATCAAATAAGTGGTCCAATGATATCACCTTGCTTCTTGAGGCATATTTTTCCTCAAGAAGATGAGAGTTATAAACCATCTTACCATGGGGTTTGATTATTTTAGTTGGATCTTCTGAAAGGGGTAGCTCAAAGTAATCTCCAATAAGTTATCATGCAAAGATTCCCTGAATTGAGGAAAACTACAAGGATAACCAACTAAGACAAAAAGAGGGAAAGAGGGACAACAAAGGGGCTCTCAAAAGGGGGGAGGGTCAAGTTGTGGCAGGGGGGGTGGACAAACCAAGGGGAAGCCACAACTGAATAGAAAGGGTGGAGGATGGGGGGTAGAGGGGGAGGTGGAGGGAGGTCCAAGGGAGCTATGATATCTGAGGCTACCACCACATTAGCAGGGGGATCCTTGTCAACATCACCAAGATTTAAACCAACCGGGTCAAAAATAGGGACCCAAGAGTTTTTACCAACATTCATTTGTAGTTATTACTTAGGTTTCCAAAATTATTGCAAATTTGATGAAAATTTCCTTCTCTTTCATATTTAATAGTTTTCAACCAACTACCCAACCTAGAATTTAGAATTATCTTAGAAGGGAGAACATATTTTGTGGCCACATTCACTCATTCTTGAAAAGACAAGGCAAGATTTTTGCAAAGTTACTTTATCAATCGTAATAAGTTTTCCAAAAGAGTTCGCAATGCTATGGAACATGTTGTAGTTCTAGAATTCCTAAGGAAGGCCCGATAGATAGATCCAAGTAGGGGAAGCAACCCCTAGATCCCTGGCAACATCAAACCCTAGCTTTCATTTGCATAAGGTGAGGAGGTTTTTGAAGCTATCATTAAGGGATCAAGGCCCACCCATAAGTTTCTTGACAAGATATTTTGTAGAAAACTTGAACAAGAAGAGGTCATCAACCATAATAGTAATAGAAACACAAACCTTAAATTTCCAATTATAAGAGGTCCATTTCAAAACTTGGTCCATATTTGGTTGAAATACAAGGAATTTTCCTACCAAACAATTTTCCATTTCGAACAACATACCATTCAGAAGTTCATTTGGCATGTCTATAGCAAGTCCTTTGCCCATGATAGAAAGGCAAGGAACGGACCACAAGTTAGAGCACACATTGTGTTGACCGATAACCTTTTCAACAAAGGAGGCAGGGCCTTTTGTCTCGAGAAAAGAGGAAAAAGCATAATCCCTAGGGATCTTTCCAGAGGGAGGGAGGGGTGGGAGGGACCCCCACCTGGGTCCCTGATAGGGAAACCATAAAAAAAGAACCTTGCAACATGAAAACCCTGCAAGCACAAACCAAGAAAAAGAGGAGAGAAAGAGGACATAAAAGCACGTGGATGAACCAAGCATAAAAATTAGAGAATACCTTACAAAGCAACTGTTGCAAGGTGTATGCCCTTGGTCTCCTTATGTTGTGCATCACACTACTCGAGTTCATGACATGGCTGAATCGCCTCTCATGGATTCATTAACTTTGGTGGTTGTATCAGGCATTAATAGGTCGATCTTTTGGTGCAATGACAACCATCTATGCAAAAATTGGCATCTGAGCTTGGGTCATGGGTTCAAACCTCTCACTTGCGTTGGGGGGATTGTTGCAAGGTGTGTTCCCTTGGTCTCCTTGTGTTGTGTAGTGTAGTGCTTGGGTTCGTGAGATGGATTAATTGCCTCATGTGGATTCATTAACTCTGGTGGTTGTATCAGGCATTAACAGGTCAATCTTTTGGTGCAGCAAAAATCGTATGTGCAATAAAAATGCCTCATGGACAATAGGAAAGCACGTGGATCAAAGGCACATGAAGCAGCTCAAGGAACATTGAGGCACAATGAACTAGACTAGAAATTCAAAATCCCACTCCCACTTGGAAAATCATATGAATGTTAGTTATGATTGGTTTGTACAAAAGAACTATTGAAACATAAACTATAAATTAAAGATATGATATTTCAACTTGTTATGACAAATGCATTAGAATTGTGTGGTGGTCTTTTTGCATGAGTGTTTCCAATCACACTCAATAATCTCTCATTAGGATGAGCATGATCATTGGCTTCTCAAGAATCTTAACTTTGACACACATTTCTCTCACATGAAGAGTATGGATAAAATATGATATTTCTATAACCCATTATGGTAAAATTTAGATTTTTTGAATCAAAATTATGTGTAGATTTATTGGATCAACATTTCTAGTAACACTTAATGACCTATCATAAAGATGAGCTTGATAATTGGCTTATCAAAAAGCTAAAATTTGAGACAAATTTCCCTCCTATAAAGGGTACCAATTAAGATATGATATTTTGACAATCCATTATGATGAAATTTAGAGTGTGATATTTCTATGAGGATTCAACCATGTAGTTTTACGAGTCAAACTCATTGACCCATGTTCCATGAGTAGTGGTTCTCAAGAACCCATCTCTCATGATAACGCTCATTGCATCTAGGTGATGCTCATAGAGGTGGACAATTAGTGGACACTCACAAAGATAATTCATTGTCATGAGAGATGGGTCGATGATGTTTCATGAGTAGGAGTTCACAAGAATCCATTTGAACCCATCTCTTATGATAATGAATTCACTCATGTTTCAGAACTCATCTCTTATGATAATGAATTCCCTCATGTTTCATGAGTAGGAGTTCACAAGAATCCATCTCTTATGATAATGAATTGCCCACTAAAATTTGTCTCGAATTAAAATAACTATCACATAGTTTGAAGCTTGAAACTCTAAATTTCTAAGTAGGAGGTATTTTGCAAGCATGTCAAATTGTGATATTGTTATGAGGATTCAACCATGTAGTTTTACGAGTCAAACTCATTCACCCATGTTTCATGAGTAGCGGTTCACAAGAACCTATCTCTTATGATAATAAATCGTCCACTAAAGTTTGTTTGAGATCAATATAACCATCACATGGTTTGACTCAACTGTGTAGTTTTACGAGTCAAACTCATTCACCCAAGTTCCATGAGTAGTGGTTCACAAGAACCCATCTCTCATGACAATGAATTGTCTTTGTGAGTGTCCACTAATTGTCCACCTCTATGAGCATCACCTAGATGCAATGAGCGTTATCATGAGAGATGGGTTCTTGTGAACCGCTACTCATGAAACTTGGGTGAATGAGTTTGACTCGTGAAACTACACAGTTGAGTCAAACCATGTGATGGTTATTTTGATCTCAGACAAACTTTAGTGGACGATTTATTATCATAAGAGATGGGTTCTTGTGAACCGCTACTCATGAAACATGGGTGAATGAGTTTTACTCGTAAAACTACATGGCTGAATCCTCATAACTATATCACAATTTGACATGCTTGCAAAATACCTCCTACTTAGAAATTTAGAGTTTCAAGCTTCAAACTATGTGATGGTTATTTTAATTCGAGACAAATTTTAGTGGGCAATTCATTATCATAAGAGATGGATTCTTGTGAACTCCTACTCATGAAACATGAGGGAATTCATTATCATAAGAGATGGGTTCTGAAACATGAGTGAATTCATTATCATAAGAGATGGGTTCAAATGGGTTCTTGTGAACTCCTACTCATGAAGCAGCATCAGTGAATTCATTATCATAAGAGATGGGTTCTTGTGAACTTATGCTTCGAAAATATTTCCTACTTAGAAATTTAGAATTTCAAGATTCAAATGTGATGGTTATTTTGATATGTGACAAATTTCCCAATGAATGCTATAGGCTAGAGATATTTTTTTCTGATCCATTACGATAAAACTTATATATATTTAAACTATGTAGTGGGGTTTATAATTTTTTGTGATCCATTACGATAAAACACATATATATTTAAACTATGTAGTGGGGTTTTTATTATGAAAAATTCGATTGCACCTATGAACCTTATTGGTTATTACTGGCGCCGCCCGGACTTGAACCGGAGACCTTCAGTGTGTTAGACTAACGTGATAACCAACTACACCTCGGCACCTTCGTGTATTATAATCTTTATCTTATATTAATGATGGGAAATTTAATAGTTGCTGAGGCCAGAGTACCTTATATTAATGTCATGTTGCTTCCTGTTAAAGACACGGTGCTCTTTCTGTCTCTACTTTCAGAACATTTTAACACTGGTGTCCACTAAAGCTTTTCAAATAACACGGCAATGTAAGGTGTAGATTAGTTTGGAGTCCATCCCCTACAGCAGATATTTGAGTTCCGTATACAACGGTTCATTTATCCCACATTGTTCGGGTGTAAAATTAAGTTTTTAAAAATTCCTTAAATTAGGAAGGTTCGGTTGTCCTGCGTCAGCTCGAAGGGTTAACAAATTTCCTTTCCTTTTCATTAGCGTATGAAAGACTCCGCACCAAAACAAACAAAAGTTTAAGTCTTGGTCATTGTAAAAGATAAGGGTGCATTAAATATGTTATTATTTTTCTAGAATTTAAATTTTCAAATTTTTAATTTGTTTGGTTTTGATGTATGAGTAGAGGTTTATAAGAAGATTAGCTTTAAGACAAAATTTTCATTCATAAAGATTTCAAATTTTCATTTTTCACTCAAAAACGGTATCATTTTGGATCAAATTTAATGATTCATCATCATAAAAATTTTAATTAATTTATTAAGAAAATTTTTCTTCTCATAAAATATAAATTATAGATGATATTTTCATGAACTATTATGATAAAGTTAGATTTTTTTATTAAAATAGTGTGATATTTTGCTATATCAATGTTCCAAATCAAACTAATTGATTTATTATTAGGAAGAGCTCTTGATCCTTAACTTCTTGTAGTATATCTTTGAGATAAATTTTCCTCCCATAAAGAATATAGATTAAAGATACAATATTTCTACAATTGATTAAAGATGAAATATAGAGTTTCTTGATTAGAATCATGCAACAGTTTTTGTATGAATATTTGCATCACTTAGAGATATATCATCAAGATGCACTTAATCATTAACTTCGCAAGAAGCTTATCCTCAAAAAATATGAAGAATATATATTAGATATGATATTTTATAGTCCATAATAATACAATTTAGAATTACTAGATCAAAACTATGTGGTATTTTTTTGTATTAATATATTTTATCATAATTAATGATCCATCATCAAGATGAGCTTGATCCTCAAATTCTCATGAAGTTTAGCATTGAGAGAAATTTTAATTCCATGGAAGTATCAATTAAATATATGATATATTCATAATTATGATGAAATTTAGAGTTTCTCGATTAAATTATGTGGTAGCATTTTTGTATCAATATTTTCAATCACAAATAGTAATCCATCATTAACATGAGCTTGATCCTCTTCTCACAATTTTTACAATTGAGATGAATTTCCCTCACATGAAGCATATTGATAAAAGATAGAATATTTCCATAATCTATTATGATGGAAGCTACAATTTTTGGATTAAAACTATGTGGTATGTTTTGTATTAACATTTTGGATGACAATTGGTGATCCATCATTAGGACAAGCTCAGGATCCTTCACTTCCTAGGAAACTTAGTTTTGAGAAAAATATCCTTCCTATCAAGGACAATGGTTAAAAATATTATATTTCTATAACGTATTATGATGAGATTTAGAGTTTCTAGACTGAGAATGGGTGGAAGCAAGAAGTTAGGTCCACATTTAGGGGAAACATTAGGGAAACAAATCTTGATAGGTACCCATTTAGGATTAGGACCCTACACCTAAATTTCTAAAATAGGTGCTTAATTTTTTTTTTAAATGGGTGTCCATTTCTAATTACATTATATTTACTCCTTTTTAAAATGAGTACACATTTTAGTGTGGGTACACATTTCATAAAATTTGAAATTTGAAACCCATGGATTTTATTTTTGTTGGGGATACAGAGTCGGTCTGTCAACATAGATAAGGCATCTAAGGCAACAATGCCTTAGTGATTTTCATTTTTATCACTACAAAGACACAAACAACTATGCCATAAAGCAGAAGCAGACACAGTTGATCCCCCATTGATCCTCTGAGAAAAGTAAATGCTTAACATGTAAACAGATTCAACACAAGCATAGATTAAAGAACATGAATCAGACAACATGAAAGACAAACATGAGGACACAAAGATTTACGTGGGGAAAACCCTTTCGGGTAAAAAACCCCACCCTCCAAAACACTCAGCTCACTTGTATTATTCAGTAACAAAATAGTTACAATACAAATATCAAAGCTATGCTCTTTAGGAGATTACATCTTGTTCATCTTGAGATGTGGACATGAAAATCTGCATGATATTAGTAAACTTGACAAAACAACATAATAGACATACATATCCTTATGAAATAATACTCCATGATTCAAAATGAAAGCAAATGACAAGAATGATCAAAGCATATAAAACATGAAGCAAACCTATTTCATAGCAGGAGTGGTGCTCCTCATGATGTAGAAAGGATGCCCTTTCCCACCCCTTAATAAGCAAGATTGCCAAGATGATAGTGATGAAGGGAAAAAATAGTTCTCACATGTAGAGAGTAACTTTGCATAATAATGTGTTGTTGTGTTGTTTTTGTTTTGGAGATGTAACGCCCCGCCACACAACCCTAGAGGAAGTTGCATTAAACTATTTAAACAGAATAATTTTTTTTTTAAAAAGTATAATTAATAAACCAGTTCGCTAACTAATGCCAACAACCTCTAAGGTTACGAGACAGAGGTTATATAGAACCTCAACAAAAAACATGATTTAAACCATGTCAATTAATTAACCAATAATTAAAGCACATACATCCAAAGAAGATGAATTACATCAAAGCATAAAGATAACTTTCCATTGCATTAATCCATCATTAAATATTCATTTACAAGAAGATTACAACACTCATTCCTTGAATGAGGCAAGTCCAATAACATTATTACAATTACAACTTCCACCTCGATAACAACTGAGGGGTAAAATAATACAAGATCAATAGAAAGGAAATACAACAAGGACTGATACTGAAACCCATGAGCTCTCCAACTGAAAGTCTCATCCACACGAACATGAAGAAGGAACCCAACGGATTTAGGTGCACGCCACCCAACCAAGTGGAACCAAAAGGCTCACACCCCCATGCTAGGAGATAGTAACGAGGAATCCTAGTTAAGACCATCTACCTCTAGACACAGGCTAACATAACTGAACCAAACTGAAACATCCAATCACATGAACCTCACAAGTACATCCCAAAGTACACAACAAATACCATGCGAGTACAACATAAGTACAACACTACATGATCACATTGCTTCCACAAATAAAGCAGAACAAGCATGTTACGAGAACCATACCACATACAATCAAGCACCAACCATGGTCACCTTAAGTATGTTACAAAAACCATACCCACAATAAACAAGTACCAACTATGGTCACACAAAGTGCCATCTCATAGCACATCATGAGTTACCCACACTGATCGTCAAGATGGTGGCCCTAACCGATCATTGGACCTCATACCTACTAGAGCAAAACCAAAGGTTAACTGTTGTCCTAGATAGAGTGTCATCACACAGCTCGTCATGAGTTACCCAGCGGATCGTAAGGAAGGTAACCCAAACCGACCCTCGACCCTCACACTTACTAATGCGGAGCCAAATACCTTTCGTACAGACAAGATAGGTGACCTTGCCATCCCATGGCCTTCTCAATCATCCCAAGTCTAAACAAGCCCTTGCATCTATGAGTGAGGGATACTTATCTTTTTAGTGTGAAGTACTACCCAAGTTCTAAGTATATTGATTTAGTTATCACTTAATTATACCACTTCCGAAGGTTACCCAGTCTTACCTCTTCTGGGCTCTAGCCCCAAACGGAAGCCACTCTTCTACTTGACAACACACAAATAACATCCAAACATCAAGGGTACAAGGAGCAACAAACAAGGTATTACAACCACTCCTTTCTCAGGAGGCAACCTAAGTTAAAACCCTCTCCAAACACTGGAGGTAACAAGGTAACAAACTGCTCCTGACAGTTCCTGACGAGGAGACACACATAACATAATCCACTCCTTTCTCAGGAGGCGAAAAAGATAAAATCACTCCAACATAGGAGGCACTAACCACATAGTAAGGTCCATCCTTACAAGGAGACATAGATCCCATAATCCGCTCCTAAACTAAGGAGGTACAAACATACTCGTTCGTAGAAACTGAGTAATAACAGGTAAATACACAAGCCCCACCTAGGGAGTACAAAACAGGTTGACGTAACAAATGACAACCACTAAACGAAAAACTCAACTGGAGATTGTCAATGTAAGGACTCATTTTCCAAATGATGACAAGAATCAGATAGAAGTCAAACAAGAATTTCATCTACTTTGGATATTCTAAATCCATGTCCTCATACAATATTCAGGAATTCATTGCATTATATAAACCGACATGAAAATACGTCTTTTCCAGAAATGGGAGAAAGTTAACATTTAATACTTAATCTCCTACTTGTCTTTCATTAATAATAAAATACTCAATTGATTCCACTAAACAAAACACCATAACTTGAATTAATCGTTTCCACATTGCAATATAGTCATTCTTAAACAAACGTTTAACTTGATCTGAAAATGTATTATTTTAATACAAAACTAATCTCCCTTAAAATCAAATGTTAAAATAAATCAATGATATAATCCAAGTTATTTATACTCCATTTCCTCAATTAAATTTAATTTATGATCACAATAAAACCATTAAACAAACATGCTCTCAAAAGATAACTACACATTCCTATTTAAAATCAATATAATAATATTAAATATTAATATTTTAAAATTATAAAATATAATAATAAAATATTAATCAAACATATTTTATTATGATAAAATATAACAATAAAATAAATATTAATATAATCATATCTTATTATTATAATATATAATAATAAAATATCTAAAATAGACATATTTTATTATTATAAATTATAATAATAAATATTTAAAATGTATTCCTGACTTTTATTATATTATTTTTTTTTTGTCTTAAACAAAACCCTCCCGAAATTTAGGGCTCGCACCCCTTTGGAACCCGCGCCAAGCTAATAGAGGCGGCGGCGTCTGTGAAACACAACGTCGCGGACTGTGGTGGCCACAGAGGGAGGAGGGTGCGACGAGCCAAGCGGCGGAACCGGCGGCGACGGTGGGGGAAAGGGTGAGGGGAGTGGGGAGGGACGCGCTAGGCGCGGCTCCCTCCCCGCCTCCCATGGGGCGCGGTGGGGGTTGAGCCCCCAGCAGCCTCCCCAAAACATTTTTAAATTTTTAAAAACCCCAAAATTCCTGCGTTTTCAACAAAAAAACGCGATTTTATGAAATATAAAATCTGCCCCAAAACTAAATTCGGATTTTCAATAACAAGGTTTAAAATAACTTTTTAACAGTATAATAATTATATGCATATCTATATATGTATATATATATACCCTTAATGTATATATATATATATATATGCATTTTTGGTAAAAAAAGCCAGAATAAATTGAGAAAACCAGAATAATGAAACTTCAAGAACCATGATTTAAATTCCAAAAACATCATTTTCTTGGGAAGCCATTTTAAATTCTAAAAGAGTTTTCATGCAATTTGAAGAACACAATTTCAATTTGTCAAATTTGAATTCAAGCAACAACATTTAAAATTTCTTTCCAAAAGATCTTCAACCATTGATATTTAAATTTCATAATTTCAAAACAAGCATAATAAGCACAAGAACCTAGTTTTTCCTTGAGTTTGAAGTAGTCCAGATGATGCCAAGCTTCCCACCTTGCATCCAAATCCAACCCCACAAATTTCCACAAACCCAATCCAAAAACCCACAAAGTTGAAGAAATATTTCCCCCACAAATTCAATTTTGCCAAAAAAACTCCAAGCTCCCCAAAATTGTGAAGTAAATTCCTTCATAAGGATTTTTACCCTAAAAACCTTCAACCACCATAATAACTTCTCTAAAATAGAAATTGAAAAATATCTAATTTTAATTTTCAAATTCTAAAATATCTCATTCTTTCAATTTTGAATGCAAATTTCAACTTTGACTTTCTAAACATTTTTCTTTTCATTTTTTTTTTTGAATTTTCAAATTTTCAATTTCAATAATTAAATCAATAACATCAACAAATATGAATTAACTTCTTTCAACCAAATAAATTTAATCAATTAATAAATAGATTTAATCAAAGATTAAATTATTTATTAATTAAATTAAATTAACAATAAAATAAATTATATTTCAACCAAAATTCCCGAACACAATAATTCACAACTTAAATACATCAAGCTATTTAAATCACCCAATTCAGTTTACAATTAAATAACGAAGAGGGGAACACGATAACTGAAGCAACACAACCTCACAAACAACTGATGACGTACAAGACTAGGGTGACGACCTGACACAGAAACCTAGCTACTATCTCCCAATCGAATACCGTTGGGTATTGAACATGCTCTCACCTGTGAAACCAGGTGGAGTCGATGTTTTGTACCTGTCAACCTGCAAATTAAGTAAACACAACATATAATATGAACAACATAAAATACACACCGTGAAGAGGTAATCATGGAATCGTAGGGCACTCGCAAGCGAGTGATATGATACCGTCCCCTTCACCAATACACTGCAAATAACTGACAGTTCTAACATGCTAGTATAATCCAAAACATAATCATCATTAATTCAAATATCCATTTTGTTAATGCAAAACATGTCATAAGATAACATCATATTAAAATACCATTACATCAAAAGATTACAATAACGTCGCTTTATAGATAGTGACCAAATAACAACCGAGTACCAAAGTCAAGGTACAAAAAGAAAGTACAATGCAACAGGGCAGAGCACTATTCAACCAAAATGCAAAACGGAGGGGTATTATAGGAGAAATGCTTTGCATTCTATAAATTCAAGGTTAGGAGATTGAGAGATTTTGATGAATGTGGGATCATTCATAAGCCAATGACAAGATGCCACTTGTCAAGATTTGAGAGGGTGAGGAATGTGCAAGTCTTGGCCAATGTGCCAATTTCAAATTTGAATTTTGCATGAAATGACATGTTTAGGGGGGATGAAAGGTGCATTTAATGCCAAGTTTGACTTGTGCAAGAGACATGTAAGAGCATTTAATGCTTTGTTGGAAGGGACAATTCCTTTGAAGGGAAGATTCAAATTGATAGAATATTCCATCTTGATGCCCTTTTGAAAGTAATTAGAAGAATTAATAAATCAAAGAAATGATTTATTGGTGCAAGTGGGTGAATCTAGAGGATTTAGGTGATTAGGATTAAACTTTAATCAGGATTTGATTAATCTAACAAGATTTTAGGTGATATGACATTTGATTTTAATTTTTGTATTTATTTTAAATCAAATGAGAGGAAAATGCATATGAGTGATTTAATTAAATCAAGAACTATAGGAGATAATTAAATAATTGGATTTATTTAATTTTGAGAGAAGTGAATTAATTAAATTGGTTTATTTAATTAATAGATGAAATAATGTTGAATGAAGTATGATTAGATGCATGCGTATATTTTGCATGTCTACAAGAGAAAACAGGCAACAACAAAACAAAATCTTCACAAGGTTACAATGTCTCCAAAGACATGCCATGTAGATTCCCTTCAACTCCTCAAAAGACTATCTCAACCAGCCTCTCGGCCAGCCCAGCCTCAAGGAAAAATAGGTTCACATCTTATCTAATCTGTGACACCAAGTGTTAATGGTTACAATGCCTTAGCATACCGCTCTAACACTTCGCCACCTTTCTGTGTCTCTGAACAATATATTCGACTGTTACAAGTCATACATCATCATCTCACCAACTAGTCAGATGCCAATAAATATGCACCTTACCTCTATCAGACATATCCGATCGCCTCTAACCAAGTCACCTTGCAAACACGATTGAGCCATCTAGGCATTAATTCTCTTTGACATAATCAGATTTGTCAACCATCAAATTTGAGCCTTGCAGTTAATGCATTCACTACTCAAGACTTTGGCCAATCAGTTGTTGAAAACCTACCATGTGTGGCCACCCCATTCATTTATCACTGCTTCTAACATCTAGTCAAAATCGGTCAAGCTTGGTCAACCGAGCTCCTACTGTCGAGCTCAACATTGCCTGTCCTGGTACAACAATGAGCTCGCCCAAGCTCACCCTCGTCTTCTCTATGCTATTGGTGCCCTATCCGACTCACCTCGCGGTATGGCGGTAAGGCCATCCAGGCTCGCACCTTGACTCCACCACACTACTGCACCCCTGTTCGAGTCACCTCGCGATATGGCGGTGAGCTCACCCGAGCTCACCCTCAACCATCCTGTGCTACTACTGAATCAACTATGCCTTACTGCAGTGCAGTGGTATCCACCAGGCAAACCACTGGCGGTCACACCACACTATCGCAGGGGCCTCCAGGCTACCTTGCGGTAGGGCGGTAACTACCAAGTCGACCACTGGTGGTATCACTGTGGACACCACACAGAGAGGAACCACCACCTATGGTATGGCGGTGACTACCGAGCCCATCGCTGACGATCTCATCGTGGACACTATGGTGAGAGGGACCACTGCCTGCGATATGGCAATAACTGCCGAGCTAGGCTACTAGTGGCCTTACCGTGCCACCACAGTGAGAGAACTCACTACAGGCGATAAGGCCATAATTGTCCTCCACCAGCTTGTCACCTTTGCGCCTCTTACCACACTACCTCCATCGCCAGACTGACACCCTGCAGTAAGGAGATAACCGCCTTCCAGACTACTGCCGCTCACCGTGCCACCGCCACGCATAAAGAAGACCACCATGGTAGAGTGGTAACACTGCCCAACTATGGACCGAGCAATAAAGGTTCACAATAAATCGGTAAACCGCACAACTGCACCTCTAAGGAAAGCTTGCAGCGGTATGGCGATAAAGGCCAAAAACAAGAATAAATCGACCAAGTCTTCAAGGGAAACCAAAATGTTGAGGCGTAAATTTCCCAACAATATCCCACTTGATGAAGACATTCAGGCTTCCTCCAAACTCGAACAAGGACCAACACAATGCCTCCACGCTCCAACCAAGACAACTGCAATGACATCCAAAAATGTCCACCATCTCAAGAAACAACTCCAAACATAGGAAAAGGAACAGGCCAAGGTGTATATGCACCAGTCTCCAGAACGTAAACATCTGATCCTTTAGGCAGAAAAAGGAAACACAACAGCAACAACAATAAAGAACTCAACGTGAACAGAGAGTGAGAAACCACTTCTCCAGAACAAGACAAACCATTAGCTTGAACTGCAACCAGAAAATTGATTGCCCTCCATCCAACTGATCAAAAAACCCACACGACTAAAAAACCAACACCCACAGCTCGTGTTATTCCATCCAATCGCCCATACCTCTAGGTATGAACATAAGTAAACTCATGCCATCACATAACCACCCATCAACAAAAATTACAAGTACCATGTGTCAACCAGTCAAATGACCAAACACGTCCAGGTACTCCCACTACAAAGGTATTGTCCAGATGAATGCAAACATAGCACCATCACATGTGATCCAGGCATACCAAGTCCACCAAACCCTACACATAGAAATGAATAACCATGTAGTTCTGAGGAACATCCACACTGATATGCACAACTTGCAACGTCTTGCTGCAGGAAATATTTCTCTCAACAATCTTCCACCGTTCTTCCAAAAAACCTTCATATCTGATAGAGGAGGAAGTCACAGGAACCTTCATGTCATCACCCAAGTGACAACACATGACCACAGAAAAATAGTGACCAAACTTGGCTCCACATACATCTAAATTCATATGAACATACAGGAAGAAAAGACCAGATTAGAGAGAAACAACAAATCATAACATGTAGCATCCTCCTACATACACTTCTAAATGCCAGTTGTGTCAAGAATGATCTTCTTCACATCCCAAAGGGAAAATTCATATCAACACCCAATAGTTCCATGGATGTAAGCACCTCAAAGAAGATCTGACTAACCCATATAACCATCTCCTATTAGTCCTCAAAAGCACAAGGAGATCCACTATGTTGTTCACCTTTCATTATGAATCCTCCAAAATCTTAAAACAACTCAAGATTCATATCCATGAAAAATAAAGCATACAATAGACATCTGAAAGATGTAATGGGTAAAAACCTTTCAAATAAACCTCATTGCCAAGCAGACCAAGAAGAAAAGAAAAAATGCTCCTCCAAGATATACAAGCCACCGTGACTTACCCAAGAGCATTCTCCTTCATGGTCTCTATTGAACTCATGTTCAACCAAGGTGTAGACTACTCAGAATTTTAGCTATAACAACAACATTCTCAAAATAATTCCAGCCTCACCTTATTCTCCAAGCACCCAAGAGCACCAACAACCTGCCATCTCATGCTAACTCCAATCTGCATTACTACACTAAACATGAAGTCCTCTAGCATATGATGGAAGTACTCAACACATAGAGAAACCCCAGACCGCTTGTCAAAGCTACAAACCAGCTGAACTAGGAACCTATCATGACATCATGATCTTACACATCTCCCTTAGGACATACCATGCTTCAAGTGAACAAGGTATGGCCTCAAGAGAAAAGCAACATGCCAAAAATCTAAGTAAGAGTAAATATTGACATAAAGAAAACAAACTCTAGACCAACATCACTTGTCAAGCACCACCAACATCTTAGCCAAAAACAACCAATGTCCTCCATGGCTCCAAGATGTTGCACATCTTCAAATAGTGACCATGCAGATACGAAAAATCTCTTCTACAGCAACAGGATCTAAGAGTCCTCAAGAAGCATCTGCAACACCAAAGAAGATCATCCACCACCAAGTGATGAATTCATAGTCACTACTAAAGCTCCCACTAAACCATGACATCGAGCTTTCCAAGCATCATGACCAACCACTTGCTGATCCAAACAACCTTCAGGTACAACCAATAGCATGCCCATTGGACAACAACGTCGAACAACACCAAGATTCCTAGATTGCATAGGCAACACCATCATTTTCAAAAGCTTAACAAGATCTCCATGACATCGTGATTCTCATGCTATAGGTCCCCATAAAATATTATTCGGGTAATCAATATGCCATTCACCTTCTCATCTCAAAACAACCACACAAATGCACAAGTGACCACAGATAAGGTCAGCTAACAGATCTGCAACAACACAAAATAAATCTCATGGATATTGACAGACCACTTCTGAGTTGTCTCATTGCACCCAATGGGTAGCTAATCCATCAATCACACAACTCAAAGATCCACTTCAAAAAACCTGCAAATCTATCATTGCACTAGAAACTGCAAAATTGATATCATCAAAGATAACAACCCATGTAGACAACTTGACTCAAGCACCAGATCAGCAACAGATCCAATTTGCCAATAATGTCCATAGCTCAAGCACTATAGTCCAAGCAACCAATAAGCAAACACACCACAAGAATGTTGAATGAGAAACACATACCAACATTCCCATGTAGAGAAGGCATCACAGCTCCTCAAAACCATGTCAAACTATCTCATCCAGTAACACCCCAAAAGCCAGGGCCTAGAAAATAGTAGAACAAAAACTCCACACAAACACAATTTTTCCTTGACCGTGCAAAATCGTGCAACATTTATAAAATACCCATGCACGTCCATATTCACTACTCATCTAGATGACCCAAGAGTCCGCATATAACCAGCATGGTTAACCAAAACAGTGAAAAAACATGCATATGCATCATAGAATTTATAGGAAAATCTACACAAAACCTTCAAAGCCAAAGACATGAAACTGAAAACATGCAAGTGCAAGGTACAGGTAAATAGGAACAATAGGTCCATTTCAAACTAGTTCCAAAACTACAACCATGCACAAGCATACAAGAGAGATAGGCTATTCAAAAGTTGAAGACCACCAGGATTAACTTCATAGCCTCCATGCAATCAAAGTAGCAAAGAAACAACCTTCAATGCTAAGTCAGAACACCTGCACAAGCACCAAAACTTCATGGCTGAACAACAACACAAGAAAATCAATACCGCAAGGGAGCCTCTCACACAGACACCCAATATGAAACCACGCTTTGCTGCAACACAACCAGAAGAACATCTCATGCCCTTTGCATCAGGAACATTTGCTGCGAGCCAGGAGCCTCAAACCACATTGCCACAATATGGTCAACTCTAGGAAACTCCAGTTTCTTTCAAAAATTGTGTGTTGAATCAAAGAAGCAACAACTTCCACTCATCGAAGGATCAAACACCAATCGATTTCTCCATATTTCCTCAAGCTTTCCGGGCTAAGAAATCATCACAGGAGAAATACCTAGAACTTTAGTAACCAAGAGAAGGCTTTGACACCACTTTTTGGTATCATCAAGCCTTGACCTCCTTCAACTAGCTCTGATACCACTTGTTGGTGATACAGAGTCGGTTTGTCAACATATATAAGGTATCTAGGACAACATTGCCTTAGTGATTTTCATTTTTATCACTACAAAGACACAAACAACTATGCCATAAAGTAGAAGCAGGCACACTTGATCCCCCATTGATCCTCTAAAAAAAGTAAATGCTTAACATGAAAACAGATTCAACACAAGCATAGATTCAAGAACA
>VCHN02001955.1:0-19207 GCA_007115665.2 Sequoiadendron giganteum
TCCACTCCTTTCACAGGAGGCAACAAGATGAAACCACATAGCAAGGTCACTCCATACAAGGAGACACGGATCCCATAATCCGCTCCTAAACCAAGGAGGTGCAAACATCCCCATTCATGAAAACCGGGTAAAACTAAAAAGACGCCATGCACTACCCAAGGGAAAACAACTGGATGGCATAAAGATTCAACAACCCTTATCCTCTAAGTTCTTCTGGAAGACTTATAATTTAGGACTAACACTAAATCCCAAAACCAACAATGCAACTTGACGACATAGCAACAAAAGCATTCAAGTCATCAATCAAATCTAATATTTGGATTTCCTAAGTCCATACTCATTCAATAGGTAGTGTTGACAAAGTCAAAGACATGATAAGTAGATCATCTAAAATAATCATAACCCCTATTTCTCTTTTCATTATTGGAAATTTAAAATAATTAAACTTACTTCCCTTTACTGAATACAGAAAATTAAATCCTTTAAGATAAACATGAGGAAGATACTACTTTTGGATATACTAAATCCATATCTCTTTTATAATCCAATCACAATGATTCAATTAATCTAAATAGAAATTAATAAATAACATAATTGATTGCTTCATCAATAAAACAACTTCTTAATTTACTTTTAAATCGACACAAATCCATGCAAGTAACCTCTTTCCATTTCCTAACCAAATCTTACAGCTCATTCAATTTTCTATTTAAAACATTCAATAACTTTAATATAATAGCATATTATTTCTCTATCCGTTTTCCATATACACTAATCAATCCATTTTCAAATCTCTATTCAATAATACATTGCATACATCTTATAAAAATGAAATACGATAATGAATTTTACACTGAATATATATATATATATATATATGCTCCATATTATATAGACACCATTAGTATTTCATTCACAATTACTAGATTACTCTATGGAACTAAATAAAAAATAATAACTATTTGCCTTTTTCAATATATTTAGTTCCTAAATTTACTTCTAATGCAACGTAACACTATTGCAAACAATCTTTTCCAATTTTCTATCCGGAGTCTATATCTCATCAACTATTCATTTAAAACATGCAATTTCATCAATGTATAAAAATATCTTTTGGCTTATCTCTTTGACTACACATTCAAAACTTATCTTTTAAATTCTTCATGCAAAACTAAATCACACGCACTTAAATAAAACAAGGTAAATACTGATTGAAAGTACTCATGAATATATATATATATATATCTCAATATATTTTCTTCAATCATATTAACAAAATAACCATTTTCTTTTTAAATCAAGTAATTATTTCTATTAAAAAAATATCTTTCTCTATACATTTTCTACACATACTAATTATCTCTTTTAAAACACTAATAATACCCAATTTGCAAACAACAGAATAAAATAAGATAAAATATTATTTATTCTCTCAAATGGATATATACCTTCACTATATATCTACTAAATATAAATTAATATATTTAAATATATTTAATCATTAACATTTCTTCTATTCTTTACAGAATATTAAATTGTTTAATTCAAAATAAAATATCCCTTATCACTAATTTTTCAAAATATAAATATATATTTTTCCAATTAAATCAAATTAATAAGTGGACCTTTCACACATGAATTTAAATTCCACAACTAAATTTTAAATTATGCATTATCTAAATCAAATATTTAACTCCTTCAATTAAACTTTAACATGCCATTTTAAAATAAACAATAATTTCTCCATACGTTTATAATATTAATTTCACTAATCAAATATACAAATTTTATTTAAAATAATATAAATAAATATAATACTTTAGTATTATAAATTATAATATAAAATATTATTAGATAATATTTTAATATTATAATAACAATACCTAAAATATTAATATTTATAAATATCAATTTATTATCATTTTATTTTCAGAACAGCCATGGGAAAATAATTTAACAGCAGTCTCATGTTTTAAGCATAACTCAAAAACTACGATCTGGGTATTTGAGATTTTTGGACAGGAGTTAGAAAATTACAAAATGCAAAAACTCTTTAAATTTCTTAAAAACCCAGTTTATGAAAGTAAAGTTATAGGTGACGCAATTAAACCATTTTACCATGAAAATATAATTATACTACAGATTTTAAAATCCGATTTTTAATAATAACAAAGGGTTTCATTTTCTAAAAAAATTCTAAATGCATTGTTCAATCTCTATGTTTGATTTCAATAACAATAAAATCAATTTCTCCAAATAATTTAAATTCAACTAAGGTTTTCACAATTTTCACTCAAGAATTTTCACAAGCAAAGGCTGTAAATTTATTTAATTCTTTTCTTCTAATATCAAATTTATTTTCTAAAATAGATTTAACAAACAAATCTTTAATCACTACTATTTAAAAAAAATAATCAAGAACAATAAAACATAAAGAGGAAAACCTGGTACAAGAAGCTACAAGAAGAGATGAATTTTTGATGCAAGCCTCCTCCAAAGATTTCCTGAATTTTCTTCAATCCTCCAATGAATCCAATCCAAAATCCAACAAATGCAAACAATCTTTCCTTCAATCAATTCTACAATCAAAACTTTCTTCAAACCCTTGTGCAAATTTTTTCCAAAATTTCTTCCCTGCTGTAAAAATGTATTTTTCTAAAAAAAACTTTTTGCCCTAAAATTAAAACATATATTCTTATAAATCAAAAATACCTAATTCAACCCTAATTCACATTACATGCAAATTAGATATTTCAATTTCAATATTTACAACCCTAATTCACATTACATGCAAATTAGATATTTCAATTTGAATTTCAATTTTCAATTTCAATTTCACTTTCAATTTTAATTTCAATTTCACTTTTCAAAACCCACTTTCAATTTAAAATGAAATTTCAAATAATAAATTAATTTCCAAAGTTGCAACCAATTTCCCAAATAAACATTTAATTACAATTTCTAATTTAATTCCCACACGTCTATATAAAATTCCAAAATTAATTTCAATTCTTTTATTTCCTTTCATTCTCTTACATCACGTTTAATTAATTAATTTAATTATTTAATAACTAAATTCAACCCCTTGGATCAAATTTAATTAATTAAATAAACTAAATATAATTAATTAATTTAAAGATAAACTTTAATCCACATTGCATTATTTAAATTAAATAACCATCAACATGATTTAAATGCAATTATTCTAAATATCTATTTCTAAATCAAGAATTCTTCAGAATTAAATAACATCAAAGCAAGACAGACAATGACTCGACACACACAACTGACGACACACTAAGGCTAGGGTATAGACTTGACACATGTTACCTAGCTACTATCTCCCGTTCAACTTAACCGTTGGATCGACACGCTCAAACCTGTGAAGCCAGGTGGAGTCGATGTCATGTACTTGCAATCCTGCAACCAAGTAAACAACATCATACAATATATCCAGCATATAATACACACCGTGAAGAAGGAATTACGGATTCGTAGGGCGCTCGCAAGCGAGTGATGCGAACTCGTCCTCTTCACCAATACACTCATCGAAACTGACACTTCCATCATAATCTAGTAATCTCATAATAATATCTCATGTTAACTCTACAACAACATTAATCTATAATGCATGTGAAACAATAATCAGATAACTACATCCCACAATAATATTTGTCACTCCATAGTAACGATCAAAACATCATAACAAAATGTATCCAATATCAAAGTAACTGCAACCAAACATAGCATAAAGCAACTTGAACAAAAATCAAAACAAAGGGGTGTTACATTCTCCCCCCCTAAGATTAGGCTTACTCCTGGAAGCCTGCAAAAACTCCAAGAGCAAACTCCATACAATCATACGAAACCAAGGGTTCCAAACCGAACCACTTCATAGCTCAACACAAAAACAACAACAACCCAAGCCGTAAACAACTCAGCAAAAAACACTATAAATCCAACCAAGGAAACATGGTGAAACAACCATCAACCAAATCTCCAAAACATAAAACTATGGATTATCATACACAATACGCATATGTACCAATACACAACACAAACAACCATCACAAGACTACACAAGGGTCCACTTGGACACCAGAAGCAACATACCAATCCATGATAAGAGAGTCCATGAATCAATAACATAACCAACTCAACTGAATCTAACATCAAACCAGTGGCTTGATAGGGTTAGGTCATACATAAAGTGAGACCATCCAAACAAGACCACAATGACCTGTCTCTTATAATGTAAGGTGATCAGCCTCCAAGAGATAGTCAACACACAAAAGTGAGTAGTGGGTTCTAGCTGCGTCCAGCCTCACATACCCCCATTCTCAATGTTTCCTGCCTCTACTTCCTCATACACACTCACCAAGTTTGCCTCAAACAACCTTGGAGAGGAATCACAATACAACACATAGCCGACATTGAAAACAACAAAGATAACTAGCTTAGCCACCAAGTTCATAAAGAAGATCAAATTAAAGTTCCATTTCAACAATAAAGAAATAAATACGCATAATTTCAACATTAAATCAAATTCATAACCACTAGGGTTATAAGAAATAAGATCACAAGTTGTGGCTAAACCTTCAAAATCAAGTATAAACAAAGTGTCGACTCTCACAATGAACTGAAAAGAATTATCAATAACCGAAAGAAAGTTCACAATTTTTAAATCCCACTATACAACAACTATGTGACTAGATACTAGCCACAAAACGAGGAAGGAGAAAACAATATCCAATGAGAATGATAAATACCCTCATGTGATGCGGAATGGGCATGCTATCCACATGACTAGAGTGTATCCATGACTAAAATAGACATCGTCACTCTACTAGGTCATTGCCTCTACGAACGTCTAGGCATAACTAACAACCATGCTATTATACTCAAATCTGAAGAAAAAAGGCTAACACATATAGATCAAGTATCCTGATCTAGCATAAGGGAAAGTAGCGGGTACGTTTCCTTGGGATTGGTTGAGCTAACATACTCTACGCCACAACATGCGTATGCTACACACCACACCCAAGAAAAATTGTGACTACTACTATCCCTTCATGGATTGAGGATCTAACGAACCAAAAGAAAAGGAGCTACTTTTGGTTACTCCTATATATAGGTTTCAACAACACCTGGGTTGGTCCTCAAACAAGTAACAAACATGCAACCACACATAATGGTATGGTAAAATCCACACCCAAACATGACTTTTCCCCATGGATGGGTACCAAGTATCACCCTCACATGGACACACAAGCAAGTACAGGTTTCCACAACATTCAAACAAGATATAGTTACTAGTTTCTTACATTTACAAAGGAAACAACTACATACATAATCCCATAGGAACATCCAATTCCATAACCCATGGAGTATGTATCTTACTTCCCAACCATAACCTTTTATCAGGTTACTAACACGCTACTCTCTTTCACAAAGTATATCATGCTAAAGTAAACGCCATGAACACGTGATCACTTAACACTCTACTAACAAATCACAAGAACAACATAGTGGGCACAATTGCACCCAGAGAACCCAGTGTTTAAATCTCTGCTCTAATACCATGTGTAATGCCCCGCCAAGTAACCCTAAAGGAAGTTGCAATTAACATCTTAAGCGAACCAATTTTTTTTTATAAAGTGCATTTAACATACACATTCACTTACTAATTAACAACAACCTCTAAGGCTACAAGGTTAGGATTACTTAAACCCACACATACATATTACATATAACCATAGCCTTATGAACTTTATGAAATCACCATCATACATCATAAGAATATCACATAACATAATAAGATAATCAACCGAGATACAATCTCATAAACATTATCTTCAAACCAATAGTTACATCACTCATTCCCAGAATGAGGCAATAGTACAAATGATTACAATTACAAAATTCCACCTCATAAACATAAGAGGGATAAAATAACTTATACAAGTTAAAATATTACAATACAAGATAATACAACAAGAACTGCGAGCTGTCCATCTGGATGTCTCGCCACCAAGTACTGAAGATCGATGGGGACCCAACGGTTTTGGTGCATGTTCCACCCAACCAATGTGGTACCCGAAGGCCCACCCCCCATGCTAGGAGATAGTAACAAAGTAACATGGACAAAGATCTACTACCTCTAACCAAAGGCAGACTCATACTGACTCATATAGTTATAACCAACCAAATGAATTAACAAGCACAACTCATTCACCATACAAGTATGAATCAAGTACAACTCAAGTACAATACAAGTACAAATCAAATACAATACAAGTACAACTCCAACATCACTGACATAGGTCACATTGCTTCCAGACATAAAGTAGATCAAGTATGTTCAAATAACCATACACATAAAATAATTAACAACAATTGTCATAGATAGAGTGTCATCGCAAGGTTTGTCATGAGATCTCCTTTGTGCATTCTTCATAGGCTCTGGCACAAGTAATCCTGGTGGCCTCAACCGAATCAAGGCACTCATACTCACTCATGCGAAATCAACTACCTCTCACAAGAACAAGATAGTTGATCTTGCCATTCCAGGCCTTCTCACTCATCCCAAGTCTAAACGAGCCCTTGTGTCTATGAGTGAGGATTAAATTATCTTGATTAATGTGAGAAGTTAGTCCTAATCTTCTAAGTACATTATTTAAATTATCACTTGATTAAATCACTCCTGAAGGTTATCCAGTTTACCTCTTTGGGCTCTGGCGCCTAACAGAAGCCACTCTTCTATTCGACAACACACACCCAAACAATCCACCAAGGGAACCATAAGTGCATACCAACTAGGCATCATAATCCACTCCAACACAAGGAGGATACAAATAATAGAACTCACTCCATACATATTGGAGGCAACAAACACATAGTCCACTCCTTTCACAGGAGGTACAAAAGATCCCACTCCAAACATCTTGGAGGCAATAACACATAGTCCACTCCTTTCACAGGAGGTAACAAGATGAAACCACATAACAAGATCACTCCATACACGGATCCCATAATCCGCTCCTAAACCAAGGAGGTGCAAACATCCTCATTCATGAAAACCGGGTAAAACTAAAAAGACGCCATGCACTACCCAAGGGAAACAACTGGATGGCACAAAGATTCAACAACTCTTATCCTCTAAGTTCTTCTGGAAGACTTATAATTTAGGACTAACACTAAATCTCAAAACCAACAATGCAACTTGACGACATAGCAACAAAAGCATTCAAGTCATCAATCAAATCTAATATTTGGATTTCCTAAATCCATACTCATTCAATAGGTAGTGTTGACAAAGTCAAAGACATGATAAGTAGATCATCTAAAATAATCATAACTCCTATTTCCCTTTTCATTATTGGAAATCTAAAACAATTAAACTTACTTCCCTTTACTGAATACAAAGAATTAAATCTTTTAAGATAAGCATGAGGAAGATACTATTTTTGGATATACTAAATCCATATCTCTTTCATAATCCAATCACAATGATTCAATTAATCTAAATAGAAATTAATAAATAATATAATTGATTGCCTCATCAATAAAACAACTTCTTAATTTACTTTTAAATCGACACAAATCCATGCAAGTAAACTCTTTCCATTTCCTAACCAAATCTTACATCTCATTCAATTTTTTATTTAAAACATTCAATCACTTTAATATAATAACATATTGTTTCTCTATCCATTTTCCATATACACTAATCAATCCATTTTAAATCTCTATTCAATAATACATTGCATGCATCTCATTAAAATAAAATACGATAATGAATTTTACACTGAATATATATATATATATATATATATATATATATATATATGCTCCATATTATATAGACACCATTAATATTCCATTCACAATGACTAGATTTCTCTATGGAACTAAATAGAACATAATAACTATTTGCCTTTTTCAATGTAGTTAGTTCCTAAATTTACTTATAATGCAACCTAACACTATTGCAAACAATCTTTTTCAATTTTCTATCCGGAGTCTATGTCTCATCAACCATCCATTTAAAAACATGAAATTTCATCAATGTATAAAAATATCTTTTGGCTTGTCTATTTGGCCACGCATTCATATTGTTTATAATTAAATCTCATAATTAAAACAAACATTTAAATATAAATATTTCTATAATTCTTCAATATATTTAAATATCCTTTTCCTTATCAATTTTGACGATACATTCAAAACTTATTATTTAAATTCTTCATGCAAAGCTAAATTACACACACTCAAATAAAACAAGGTAAATACTAATTGAAAATACTCATGGATATATATATACATTTCAATATATTTTTTCTTCAATCATATCAACAAAATAAATATTTTCTTTTAAATCAAGTAATTACTTCTATTAAAAAATATCTTTCTCTATACATTTTCTACACATACTAATCATTTCTTTTAAAACACTAATAATACCCAATTTGCAAACAACAGAATAAAATAAGATAAAATATTATTTATTCTCTCAAATGGATATATACCTTCACTATATATCTACTAAATATAAATTAATATATTTAATATATTTAATCATTAACATATCTTCTATCCTTTGCAGAATATTAAATTGATTAATTCAAAATGAAATATCCTTTATCATCAATATTTCAAAATATAAATATATTTTTCCAATTAAATCAAATTAATAATTGGACCTTTTACATATGGATTTAAATTCCACAATTCAATTTTAAATTATGCATTCTTTAAATCAAATATTTAACTCCTTCAATTAAACTTTAACATGCCATTTTAAAATAAACAATAATTTCCCCATATGTTTATAATTTTAAATCCACCAATCTAATATACAAATTTTATTCAAAATAATATAAATAAATATAATACTTTAGTATTATAAATTATAATATAAAATATTATTAAATAATATTTTAATATTATAATAACAATACATAAAATATTAATATTTATAAATATCAATTTATTATTATTTTATTTTCAGAACAGCCATGGGAAAATAATTTAACAGTAGTCTCATGTTTTAAGCATAACTCAAAAAATACGATCTGGGTATTTGAGATTTTTGGACAGGGGTTAGAAAATTGCAAAATACAAAATTTTTTTAAATTTCTTGAAAACCCAGTTTGTAAAAGTGAAGTTATAGGCGACGCAATTAGACCATTTTACCATGAAAGTATAACTATACTGCAGATTTTAAAATCCGTTTTTTAATAATAACAGAGGGTTTCATTTTCTAAAAACATTCTAAATGCCTTGTTCAATCTCTATGTTTAATTTCAATAACAATAAAATCAATTTCTCCAAATAATTTAAATTCAACTAATGTTTTCACAATTTTCACTCAAAAATTTTCACAAGCAAAGGCTGTAAATTTGTTTAATTATTTTCTTCTAATATCAAGTTTGTTTTCTAAAACAGATTTAAAAAAAAAATCTTTAATCACTACTATTTTAAAAAAAACAATCAAGAACAATAAAATACAAAGAGGAAAACCTGGTATAAGAAGCTACAGGAAGAGATGAATTTTTTATGCAAGCCTCCTTCAAAGATTTCCTGAATTTTCTTCAATCCTCCAATGAATCCAATCCAAAATTCAACAAATGCAAACAATCTTTCTTTCAATCAATTCTACAATCAAACTTTTTTCAAACCCTTGTGCAAATTTTCCAAAATTTCTTCTCTGCTGTAAAAATGTATTTTTTTGAAAACTTTATTTTCTAAAATTAAAACATATCCTCTTATAAATCAAAATTACCTAATACAACCCTAATTCACATTACATACAAATTAGATATTTCAATTTCAATTTCAATTTCAATATTTACAACCCTAATTCACATTACATGCAAATTAGATATTTCAATTTCAATTTCAATTTCAATTTTAATTTCACTTTTCAAAGGTATCCACTTTCACTTTAAAATGCAGTTTCAAATAATAAATTAATTTCCAAAGTTGCAACTAATTTCCCAAATAAACATTTAATTACAATTTCTAATTTAATTCCCACACATTGAAATTAAATTCCAAATTTAATTTTAATTCTTTTATTTCCTTTCATTCTCTTGCATCACGTTTAATTAATTAATTTAATTATTTAATAACTAAATTCAACCCCCTTGGATTAAATTTAATTAATTAAATAAATTAAATATAATTAATTGATTTAAATATAAACTTTTATCCACATTGCATAATTTAAATTAAATAACCATCAACATGATTTAAATGCAATTATTCTAAATATCTATTTCCCAAATTAAGAATTCTTCAGAATTAAATAACATCAAAGCAAGACAGACAATGACTCGACACACACAACTAACGACACACTAAGGCTAGGGTGTAAACTTGACACATGTTACCTAGCTACTATCTCCCGTTCAACTTAACCGTTGGATCGACACGCTCAAACCTGTGAAACTAGGTGGAGTCGATGTCATGTACCTGCAATCCTGCAACCAAGTAAACAACATCATACAATATGTCCAGCATATAATACACACAGTGAAGAAGGAATTACGGATTCGCAGGGCGCTCGCAAACGAGTGATGCGAACTCGTCATCTTCACCAATACACTCATCGAAACTGACACTTCCATCATAATCCAGTAATCTCATAATAACATCTCATGTTAACTCTACAACAATATTAATCTATAATGTATGTGAAACAATAATCAGATAACTACATCCCACAATAATATTTGTCACTCAATAGTAATGATCAAAACATCATAACAAAATGTATCCAGTATCAAAGTAATTGCAACTAAACATAGCATAAAGCAACTTGAACAAGAAGCAAAATGGAGGGGTATTACATGTAAGGTTTATTCATTTTATTTTATAAGCATTCAGTTTTACTTTGTAACTATTCTAATATAATTCAGATTATTGCATCAATAAAAATTTTGAGGTTCTAGAGCACATCATCATTCTTTGATCTCTCATTTGTGATAGGATAGTTGCTTGTAGATGACTTATGCGAGTTTAAGTTAAATCATCAACTTTATTATGGTATGAGAGCACCATATTTATGTATTCCTATTTGAATTTAGAGAAATCCAATATTGAGGAAAAATTTGGCTCATCTTGCAGTAAAACGAGCATCATCATTAAGTCAAAAATGACCAAAAATCTAAAGATCGCCTATCATTTTATCAAAATTGGTGAAGTTGAATTTTATATAAATAAAATTTAGGGCTAGGGTTTCTATATGAAATTTTGTACAATCGTATGACCTGTACAACCTCGACTACCAAAAATCATCATGCATGTGAAGCTACAAGCATCTAATATGAATATGCTTCAAATTAAATACTCTTAGTTTTTAAATTTATGTTTTCCAACACATTATTTAAAAGATAAAACTTTAAAAAAGAAACATAATAAAAAAATTTATTGCAACTTGTGTTAGACATATGTTGCACATCAGGTAAGGCCCACTTTCCCCTAAACCCACTAGCAGCAAGTAAAAATCTCATTGATGACTCATTTACTCAGCCAATAAAATATAAAATATGCTACCTAAAGGTTTGAAATAAAATATATTTTGGAACAAAATTTTATTTGCATATTCCATTAAGTCTGCAATATCTCCTGGAAGATTGAAGATAGGGTTCACATCCCCCTAGAACTCTGTCTGGATTTGGAGAAGGCTCTTATTGAGGACAACACAGGTGTTGGTTGATTGTGTATTTCCCCTATTTGGTCAGTTTTTGGGTTCCTTCGGGCTCTCTCCCTTGACCTTGATGTAATGCTTCTTTCTGATATTCAAAAAAAAATTACCCTTTTTTTTTTTTAAGTCTGCAATATCTCCAATGACCATGAACTTTTTTCAGCATAAGGGAATTTCTTTCCATTGAAAGAATTCTCCTATCATATTCATTGATTTCATGGTGATGTTAACATGATTTTAGTCATATCGCCACCTCCTAGCCCCCCTCTTAGCCTCCATTTTCCCTAAAGGAGCTATTTTTTATTTTGCAATAACATCATCATATGGTGTAAAACTTGAGAAAACAAGATTTTGTCATAAATTTGGTTCCATGTACTTTCAAATGATTTAGGTCTTATCATCACATTTTTGTGTTGGTTCAATTTAGTCTCACTCAATTTTAGATTATAGTTTTTTCCTTTTGAGATCATAAATTTTCACCTATATCTATGATTTTCATGATTCTTATGGCGTTGAAAAGCTATTTCAAAGCTCTTCAACTCTACTCATGCTTCTTTTCCAAAATCTACTCCAAGTATATTTTCTTTAGTTTTTTATGATTTCACATTTCTATCAATTACTTGGATGCCTTAGCAGTTGGAAAGGATTTATTTACTTGACATGACTTCATTTGATGTGTTTTAGATGTACTAAGGTTATCAATCTCTATTTTTTCATTTGAGGAAGTATCACGAGTTTCTTTATTTTTCCTTCCATGGTCATCTTAGAAAAGAATAAGTATGAGTCTTGGTGAAAAAAAATCCTTACACATCTCAAGTGTCTTGATCTTATGCCTTATCTATATATATGCATTCCTACACTAGACACACCAAGGAGTAAATCAATATGGGGTTTTATTATTGATCACATTGTAAGAGTAATTTTCTAGTGTTGATCATGACACTATGTGTATTATATCTAACATTTAATGTCCCCATATACTTTAGAACTGACTTTGGTAGATCTATGGAGACCCTCATATCTCTCCAAATTGCTAGAGTATCCTTCTATATATTGTCTCATTCCTCTTATAGATATAGATTGCATACCCTTTGATGGTGATACTTTAGAGGAGCTCGAGCATATCATAGATCTTGCACATGTTCCAATAGTTTATTGACTTGTCTTCATGTTCCCACTCTTCATATCAAGAATCAATCTCAATCATTTTTTGTTCCTAACTAGCTTGGTATCACCACATCCTTGGCCTCTATTGTTTCACTATAATAGGATATTCATCTTCTTCCAAATATAGCTAATTGGTATTTGTATCTTAAACACATATCATCCTTGTTTGTAGAGTCTCCAATTGAAAATTTGGAGGATTACTTTAAGGACATTCATTTCCTCTTTTTTGGAAACCACATCATTGTTGTTGGCCCATCATATTTTTATTCTTTATTGCTTTTTCTACATAAGTATCCATAGTTTCATGGATTGATATCATCTCATTTCGACATGTGGAAATTTGTTTTTTTTAGAGGCACACATTATTTCGATTTGGATTCTTATATCTCCTATCTTATTGGAATGGTTTCTCTAATCACCAGTGGATACTTTTTTTCATAAGGGGAGAAATGTTTTTTGTAGGTAGTGTATTGTATTTTATCTTCAAACACTAATCATTGACCCAAGAGCCTTTACTTTATGGGGTGGATTCATATCCCCATGTTATTGTTTCTACTAGGTTGACATCCATTTTACTTGTGCTAAAGAAGAATTCCTTGGGGGCATCACATTGATTCCTCCTATCGTTCTTTCACTAGTGCATTTATCTCATTTTCTTCTTTTAGAGAGAATTGTCTTCCCATGTGATTTTCTCCTTTTCTCTATTTCCTCCTTCTATCCTTCTTTCACTAACACAATTATTTAATTTTCTATCTTTTGGAGAGGATTATTTTCCCATGTGGTTTTCTCCTTTTGTCTTGTTGTGAGAGATTCATTTATTTATACATGGGTACCTCATTAGACCTTATATCTAGGACCCATCCATGCATCCACCATTGAATTATTCATTAGGTTTTTAGCTTCTCCCTAAGTTGATCTTTAGGGTGCATGTTGGAGTAATTAAAAAATCCCATAATGATTAATTAGTCATTAATAAACTATTATATCCCTTCTTACTTTAATTACTTAGTATAAACTTAGGAGTGTCATTTTTTATTATATTGAGACATTTATAGCTTAAGTTGTCTCATTGCATAGGATAAAGACACCTGACACAATTTTAATAAAATCCTCATCTAGGGTTTTTACTTTCTCGTTTATAAGCATTCATTTGTGCTTTGTAATCATTCCAATATAGTTCAGTTTAATAAACCAATCAAATTTCTTAGGTTGTTTAGCACAGATCATCTTGCTTTGATCTCCATTTTTATAATAGGATAATTTCTTGCATGTGAATTTTAAAAGCTACGCGAATAAATAATCAACTCTAAAAATTTATTCATATAGGTTATTATTTAAATATAGTGATTTTTAATGGTGATTTCTACGTTTTTCACATGTTTATTAGTTAAGTCAGAGTTACATAGGCATATCAATTGACCTATGGGAGAGTGTTGTGATAGTGTTATAGGTTAACAAAATTTTAAAAATGCTATAGGTGTAGTGATTTGGATGTTTTTATTTGATTTATATGAACCAATAAGTAGATTGGACCTTAGCGTATGTTATTTCATACTTACAATATGGTCTTATGTATTCATTATTTACATACATCAATTTTATTCCACCTCATGTTGATTATGTAATCCTAAATTATCTATTAAAAGTTTCATGCTTGAATTAGATAATACTATTACAATAAAATTGTTAAAAGTACACGAGATTACAAATTTTAGTATGGGGAACAAGGTTTTGAAATATATGTCATATAAACACTAGTATATTTATATTTTATTAAATGAGGCTCATGTTAGCACCTATATTGGATTCCACTTAAACTTTTACATTTCATTTTCTTTTAAAATCACATTTTTTTATGTTTTTTGTCTTATTGGTATGTGGTAATTGTAAAAGTGACCTATATTATTCCTCTAGACTATTCAAATTATTCCACCTATAATTTGGTAATAATGTGTATTTGAATGCTATGTGATCATGTGGGCCTAAGGCATGAAAATATTATTTTCCTTTAAAAGTACCTTGTAATATATTCGTAAATACTAATTATGAGTTTAAATTATAGGAAAATAATGATACACATAATGAAATAATTTTTTTTAAGTTTTTAACGCTAAAGGAACATGTTATCATATATATGCATCCCAATGTAATATTTATGTTATGCAAAAATTGTGTATTTTTTGGGTACATGCATCTCAAAATCCTGGTGACATTTTTTCCTAGACATATTTCCTTCAATCTAGCCATAGATTTCCATAGAAATTTTGATGTTTATAATTTTTTTAATATCTTTGCAAAAGGTCTTCCATGTTGTTTCTATACTTGTTAGAAGCATAATTTACCTAGCTACTTTTTACATGCAATATATGCAGACTACATGGATTATTTACACTTTCATGGATTAAAAATTAAAGCATATCTAACCTATTATAGGGCATATTCAAGGTGTGAATATTAACTAAATCTTCCACCATAAAGTGTTATATTTCATTTATTTTCACCTTTTGACCGATTCTTATATGCTCCCTTAAGACTTCTTTCCACTCATAACTATTGGGTTGGTGTTATGAATTGCACCAAACATAGAAATAGGACATATAAGGCTTAAATTAAATTTAACAAAACATATTTATCCATAATTGAAATTTTATTAACTTGTGTAGCTAGTAATAGATCACTTATTCTAAATACTATTATTTTTATTCAAGATGTATACCCAGTGATTTTAAAAATAGTATCCTCTATTAAATTATGAGTTTATTTTGATAAGTGGTATAAAGGCTACCTCAATGTGGCCTACACCTAATGTGACCAAAGATCTACATCATGTGGATAAATTATAATTATATAATATACATACAAGGTTGTAATTTATGAAACTTGGGTTGGTCTTTGATGTAATTTTATAGGATCTTTGTTACACATTAATTAAGGGAATTAGATGATGTAGATCATTTTTTTAGAGCTTAAGAACAAACTTTATAAAGTAGATGATGGCTATCTAAACAACGGCATAATATGAATAAATATCTCAATATTATATTAAAATGGTTCAATTAATTTTTTGAGAGTAGCTACTATTTCACTCTTCCTACAATTATCATCTTAAAATAATTTCTTTAGTAATAAATGACAAGATTGTAATAAATTGTAACCTATATTTTATTGTTGTCTTCTTGTTTTGTGTAAGTAGTTGTACTTCAAAGATAGAACTCTAAAGAGTATTTTACTGTAGGTATATGGTTTATTTCTTAGTTGTACATATAAATGTGCAATTTTAGTTCTAATGATGGTTTTTATGTGTCATATTTTATTCTTTCTCCTATTTGAATTTATTGCATAATGGAATATTCATTGGTGTTATTATTAAGATGATAAACATGCTTTATTTAATTGTCTCTCTTTGTAGTGTAAGAGTGGTAACCAATTCCTACCATGACCTTATGATGATCTAGTAGTACAATAATAATGTCAAATTCTATGCAAGCTAAACCTTGCAAGTAATTAGAGGTCATAAAGTTAAATTACATCATACCTTTAGGTAAGGGGTTTGAGTGCCTTCTTGAAAATTAGCAGTTTATTCAATTCTTCATAAATTTCTTTAGTAGAACTAATAGTTTCATCTGCCTTGAGAAGATAGACATCAATATTGTCCTCTTCTTTCATCTTCAAGCTCTCAAAACTACTTCTATGATTTTGTAGCTTGACTTTCTTTACCTTATCATCACCTTCATATATACCATGAATCTTTTTCCAAATATACTTAGCATACTTCTAGTGCATTACTTTGACAAATTTTAAATTTGTTAATCCACAAAAAATTATTATTTATATTTATAATTATACTCACACACCTTTTTATTTTCTTGATTTTTGGGAGGATTTATAAGAGAAATTTAACCATCCACAACATATTTCCAAACATCAAACCCTGGTAATGTTAGGCTTGATTCCATCTGTATACTCCAAAAAGAATAATTTATCCCACCAAACTATGGTGCCTTATTTGGGCAAGATCCGCCCTAGCCTACCATGTATTGAAATCCAAGATCTATCTCCATTTATTAACCTAAAATAAGGAACTTATCTCTTATTCCAATTTTTTAACACACAAATATATTGTGAGGGGTTGAATCAATATATCTTTAAAAAAATTATCCTTAACCAATATATCAATGAACATCAAAATATCATTAAGGAAATCAAAAGGATAAATAAACACAATCACATAAGATAACACCATATTTAGGTAGAAACCCTACAGGGAAAAACCAGAGTGAGAAATGCTTCTTAGATCTACTACCCAAATCTAACCTCACAATAATAAAGAGATCTTATAATTATTCCATAGGAACCAACCCACTAGAGGAACCAATTCCCAAAACAATTTATAGGTATCAACCTAAAGAAGACACCAAAATCCCAATCTAAGCACCAACTTAGAGAATAAGAGGCATCAATCTCACATGAAACAAGAGGCACCAACCTCAGAGTACATTGAAATGATTAAACAATTCAACTTACACATAATTCTCTATCATAAATTCTCCCATAATTTATTTGCATAGTTCTTCTTTGTTATTTGGATTTCTCTTTATGCATAATCTACTCTCCTTCATGTAAAACAACTATAATCTAAAAGATGAAACATGAAAAGATTAAGAAAATTACACACTCATGTATAGTCACAATTATTTACTATCCATCACATTTCTATTTTGAAACCATTTTCTTAAATACCAATTGGAAAAGATAGATTTAATATTGATATGTTGACCTAGACCAAAAATTGAAACGTATGGTGATGGAGAAGTTTGCCTATGAAAAATATATCATATTGTTACCATTTCTTACAGATAAAATCAAATTATGAACTTAGAACTAGTTGTTTAACAAGTTCAAATATGGAGCATCGATCTCCATATTTCTTGGGAAAATTGAATGACGTATCTTCAAAGCTAGCTATGCCTACACTTAGGATATTCTTTGACCAATATGAAGTAGATGTTGAAAATTATTATATGCCTCTCACCATATCATAGTCTCACAATACCTTCTTTCTCCTTTTTGTAGATGCACAGTAGCCATGGTATCATCATTAAAAATTCATCGGCACTCGACATGTGCCACCAATTCTCACACTTATAAAGAAAAAATATATCTTAACAAAGTTTGAGCACAAGTTAGGAAAAACCTTAGGACCTCTCTAGGTCAAACAACCTATTTTCACATTTCAACTTTTTATGTCCTCGTAGAAATAAAAATTTAGAAACAAAATGCCCTATGAAGCAAAATGAAAGCACGATTTCCACCTTTCTAGGGCCTACCTTGTACATATCATTTTTTTGCAAACTTGTAGAACAAATACAACTTAACAAATTCTAAATGTGAGTCATCAAAACACTTAGAACCCCTTCATCTCAAACCTCATAATTACACATGTCAATATTTTTTTGCTATCATGAAGAAGATATAAATTATGAAAAAACTTGCTCAAATATGCAAAAACACATTTTCATTGACCCAGATAAATAGTGAACATGGTTGATAATTGAATGATACTAAAAGGCTTCAACTATAATTTGAGAAACTAAGAATAGTCTATAGCCAGTCAATGATGAATTATAAGATAAATTACATGAAAGGAAAATACTTAGTCTTTTGAGGGAGTTAGGGTGAAAATCCTACCAAGTGAATAAACCCTAACCAAACATAAGCTCCAATCCAATGAAAAGTATCAGACAGAGAAAAAATTCATCATGACATATAGCATACACGAACATATAAAAGTAACTGAATATAACTATAATAGACAATCTTCATGTCCAAGGAAGTAAAACACATGTAGGCATCAATGAAAATTTTTACAATAATTCAGAAAAAACTGACATCATTTGCAACATTGCAATAATTTCCATATTAGAGATTTTGAAACAAATCTTTGATATAAATCAATAAGTTCATTATGCATAAAAATTAACATCAATGACAACAATCATAATGGTAAAAAATATTGCATAAATGAAATATTTGTTCTTTATACCAAGCACAATGTGGCATGCATTATTTGGTTATCTTACTATGTGCAGGTGTTTTAACCAAGCCTAAAGTGCAAACTTGAATGAAATGAAAACAAGGAAAACACAAACAACACCTTGATATTGGCCTAAGTTGAGCTTGGATAAAATATAAGAAAATAAATGATATTAGCTTGTCCAAATTGATCGGTTGATTGGCCTTGTAGATCGATTGATTTATGTGCTCCTAGATCAATTTTGGAAGCATAACAGCTTGTAAATTCTTGATTTGGATGCAAAATATGATGGATTG